>BEXV01005118.1:4735-19776 GCA_003118195.1 Hemicentrotus pulcherrimus | reverse complement strand
GTATGCATCCCTTCTCATTTCAATAGATACAAAGTCCTTGATGAAGAACGTGATGAATACTGTTGCAGTACTGACTTGCCCCAATCATCTAAGAACGACAGAAGGAAATATACCAGATCAAAGAAGAGGTATGCAAAGAAGGGGAAGAAACCCAGTATGTTGCCTGAAAAACTATGTATTGATGACATGAAAATGAGTGACTGTGACAGATTTAAACCTGATCTTGTAGACAGAGAAAATCCATCCCAATCAGATTATGAACAATTGAGAAATGAAGAATTTGAAGATGATGCTGATGACTGGGTTACTGTAAAATCAAGAAAGACAAAATGGATGGAGAAAATAAAAGACAGAAAATTGTATTCCAAATCAACAGTTGATCATCGAACAGACCAGAAAATCAAGAGAAAAACAGTGAATGGTGTAGTCTTGGAACCAGGTGTGACTTACATTGGCAAAGCCATGAAGACATTTTATGAAAGATATGAGAAAAAAAATGGAAACCAAAAGAAAAATGTATGTAAGGAAAACAAGAATGTGAAAAGAGAAGATGTCAGTTTGCAGTCTTATGTAGAAACTCTTTTGGCTATATATGCATACAGTGTGCAATCCCCATGTTCAATGAAATTGTACAGTGAGACCTGTGGGCAAATTGAAACGATGCAGACACGATCTTGGGCTGACGTAGCAGGTTATTTGCCATCTCTATCAAGAACAGATTCATGTGTTGATAATCATGCCTGCACTGGTAATCTTTTTGAACAGATCAAGGATTTCCGAATGTACAGAGTTCATGCTGGTGGCAAGAAAAAAGAATCAAAGAACAAGAAAGGTCAGTCTTTCAAAGCCAGGAAAAAGGGCACTGATGGAAATCACTCTTCTGATAAATCAGAGATTAGATTTGACAAAGATGAAGGAATAGAATTAGCAGTAAAGAATGAGAAGCTGGATACAAAGAAATCTATGGATGCAAGTGACCAAGGACTTGATCCAAATACATGTAAAAATGATTAACACTCAGACCAGCATATTTGCAATATGAAAGACAACAAAGGTTCAGATGGAGTTGTGCAGGACGATTCAAAGAATAATCTGTTGAAATCAAATTTTGATGAAAATAGGGAAATTGAAACAGACGATGATAGTGGCAGTGATGTTCATATACCAGTGAAACGTTCGTGTGCAAGAAAATGTATAGAATCTGATAGTGATACAGACACAAGTCCTGGATGTGATTTATTCGATAGAAGTGTTTTACCAGAACGCAATATGCCTTTGAATGTTTGTGATAGACCAAACGATATGCCCAGAAATGAACCAGTAGACAATGTCTGTGAATCGGTATTGGAATATGATGATATGATGAAAAATGATTTTTCATATGTTTCAGATGGTGTACCAGAAGATGCAGTGTTTGACAATGACCTGAAGAATAGAAGCTTTGATACAGCAAAAGATGGTACAGACAATGATACTGGTATGTCATTTAATGATCATGCTCATTCAAGGAATCCTTTACAATCTTCTTCAGATTCAAATATCAAAGATGAAGACATTGAAAAGGCAATAGATGCTAATATGTACACATGTACTGATGAAACAGAAACAGAAGTTGAATTTGTAGCAGATCTTGGATTACGTGATAGACCGGATAAAGATTTCAAATTTGTACCCCTCGAGAATAATGACAAACAGAACATTTGTTCAAAACTGAATATCAGATATATAGGCAAAGGCTGTGATTCAAGGTTAGATAATAGCTGTATTGGAGTTCCTTTACAGAGTAAACAAATTACTGGTGATGGCAATTGTTTCTTTCGTGCAATTTCCTATGTAATTTCTGGGACTGAGCGTAATCATGCAATTCTAAGAAATGCCACTGTGAAACATTTATTGCAAACTGAGGACATGTTTAGTAATACATTGAGGCGAGAATATAGAACAGTCAGAGAATATGTTTTGAAACGTAGAATAAAGGAAGACGGAACGTGGGCTACAGACACTGAAATTAGCGCTTTAGCAAATTTAATCGATACTGATATTTATTCATACAATGACCAAGTACCATGTTGGCAATTGTTCTCTGCAAAGAAACCTGGAAGAATAAATATTGTAACATCTGATAAGGGAATTTATATACTGTACACAGGAAATGTTCATTTTAATGTTGTTGAATCTGTCAATTTCAATTCATTGGAACAGACAAGAACAACTAAAGAAGATAGAACGTCAAAGAGAACTTTGCCATGTCCATCAATTCAGGCTGATGTTAAAGTAAAGCATGTGTTCAAGAAGTGTAGATCCGAGTGTCAGATAGGGGAAGAAATTGATGAAGTAGTGGATGAGTCTCCTGAAACATTTCAAAACCATGTTGATCCAAAGGGAAAAAAATGCAGGCTCACGTTGGAAACTGGTACGATAAATCACGATGAGAGGAAAGGTACTGCAAAGCTTTTTGACATGACATATGAACAGTGTGCAAGTAATCAGTCTAAATCAGTCGTTCACAACGAACCTAACACCAAGGATGAAACCCTTGAAAGTAATCACAAAGACAAATGCACGAGAGTCGATACACAAGTAACGCTTGTTGCCCAAGGGACATTCAATCAAGGTGATACAAGATTTGGTTACTCAAGTGGAAAGCAGTGTGTTACCAATTCACTATCTGCACTGTTGTATAGCAAGGTAAAAAATGCCAATGATTGGAAAAGTACAGATCTGGACAGAATTTTGAATAACGGTAATGAATTATATTGTTACATACGGCGATCCACTTCACTCGACAACGAATACTTATTGATATCTGATCTATTTGAATATTTGGATGCGTACGATGAATTATTTAACATAGTATGTCGTGAACCAGTCACTGGATTGTTAGATGGAGATGAATTGATATTGGCCCAGTCTCTTTCGATGACATTGAAGCAAGCACTCGAAAAAGAACTCTGTACTGATTCTGATGCATGTTTTGTGACATTTGCTCGAAGTACTTTCATTGTATTATCTGGTCAAGATGGTTTCTTTATATTTGATTCACATTCCAGAAGCAGTCGAGGTTTCCTGATTTGTAACGGACACAGTGTTGTACTTCATACTCAAAGCTGGCAAGGTGTGTACAAGCATTGCATGAGGTTAGCAAAAACAATGGGATGCCCCCTGCACACTGAATACGAAGTAACTAGTGTATGTGCTAAAGCAACTTCCGGTAAGAACGAAACCTTGAAAGGCTATCCACAGTTACAGGATTTTGTTTGTAGTCCAATTCCTTTGTCAAATACGCACAGTGAGAATCAGTCTGGAAGCTCTGAATGTTCCATACATTGTGAAAGCTTTGATGAAGTTCAAACATTGGATAAGAGTGTTTCCCCACAAAAGATGATTGATAACCCAAATGTATTTACCTTCCCTGAAAAAGCAAATGAAATAATCATTCATGATGTACATTATAACGGTCAGCAATTAAAACTGAAGAGTGTGACAATTGGCTTAACCAAATTAAAAGAATCACAGCTAAATAATAATTGTCTTCTGAATGGAAATGACTCTACAAATACAGAATATGAAAATGAACAAAAATGAGATTACAAAAATTGCACTAAATCCGGGAATGACTCTGATAGATTGAAGAATTCCAACTCTATCTTAAGCAGAAAACGAAAATGGAGTAACCTTGAAAGCGATGCAAAAGTTGATGTTGACCTTGGCAAGGAAATTCAAAAAACCAAATTGGTAAAAATGAATGAGAACGACAGCCTAAGAGTTGATGTAAAGGAATGTGTAGATAGTCATGATGAATTAATAATAATTGGAGAAGTTCATGTTAAAAATGTAGACCATGGAAAGAAAAAACGTAAACACAGACAAAGTGCTGATCAAAGAAAGAAACGCAGTAGACAGCGTATGAGAGAAAAACGAGCCCTGACCAAAGATGAAATCATTATGAAAAAGGAAAAGTGTATTCACAATGCGCAAATGAAAAAAATGAAAATGAAAAAAAAATATCAAAATGATTTAACCTACAAGATGAAAAAAATAAGTGAGGTAAAACAAAGACAAAAAGAAAATTACAAAGACAAACTTTTCAAAGAAAAACAACAAGATACCATGAAAAAACGAATAAAGGAATTATATCGCAATGATGAAGATTTCAAGGATAAACAACGAGATACCATGAAAAAACGAATAAAGAAATTATATTGCATTGATGAAGATTTCAAGGAAAAACAACAAGATTCCATGAAAAAACGATTAAAGAAATTATATCACAATAATGAAGATTACAAGAAAAAAAAAAAAGATTCCATCAAAAAACGATTAAAGAAATTATATCACAATAATGAAGATTACAAGAAAAAAAAACGAGATACCATGAAAAAACGAATAAAGGAATTATATCGCAATGATGAAGATTTCAAGGAAAAACAACGAGATACTATGAAAAAACGAATTAAGGAATTTTATCGCAATGATGAAGATTTCAAGGAAAAACAACGAGATACCATGAAAAAACGAATAAAGGAATTATATCGCAATGATAAAGTTTTCAAGGAAAAACAACGAGATACCATGAAAAACCGAATGAAGGAATTATATTCGGACGATGAAAATTTTAAACATATTAAAAAGGCAAATATGAAAATATTGTCCATGATTAGATATAAAGGTAAACAATTCAAGGAAAAGAAATTGATGAGCTTAAAAATGAAATATAACAGAATTGAAAAATATAGGCAAAATGTAATAAAACAAAATCAAAAAAGGTTTGCACTTCGAACAGTAAAATTGACCGAGTTTGATATTGTACTTGAAGAATTTAGAAAGATAATTTCTCATGGCCCAGAATATGTGTGCTGTGTATGCTTAAAACTTCTCTTTGAGAACCAAGTATTGAAATGTAAAAAGAGTAATTATAAAATTCAGACATGCATAAGTGAAGAATATTTACATGTTTGCAATTCAGAATGCCGGTCAAAATGTTTAATAGGCCAGTCAGCCAGATCGTCACTATGGATATGCTTTACCTGCCATAGAAAATTGCAAGCTGGAAGAGTACCTGCAGAAGCAAATATGAACAATTTACAACTACATGAAGTTCCAAAAGAACTTGCCAATCTGAACAGTTTAGAACAGCATTTAATTGCATTGAATATTCCTTTCATGAAGTTAATGGCCTTGCCTAAAGGTGGTCAAAATGGAGTCCATGGTCCAGTCGTGTGCGTGCCTTCAAACACTTATGAAACAGTAGATATGTTGCCAAGACCACAGACTGAAGATCAATTGATCCGTGTTAAACTCAAACGAAAATTGTCGTACAAAAGCTATTATGAGTACAAATTTGTAGATAAATCTAACTTGCTTAATGCTCTGCAGTATCTAAAAGCAAATAATAAGTGGTATTTTGATGTTACAGTAAATGATAAATGGGAAAACTCACTTGAACGAAATGAAAAAGATAATGAAAAGGAAGAAGCAGTAGAAATTGGTGATCAAGCTCGTTTAGCCAAATATTGGAAGGAAATGGAAGAACAAATTGATTACATTTTGTCCAAAGACAAAAATGCTAATAAAAACATGCAAGACAACAGTAAACTACAACAAAAAATAGATGACAACGACACTGAAGACGATATGGAAGAACGCTTACGCGGTATTCAGTTAGACTCGTGTCTCCAACCAGTAGATATTGGACAGGAAATATTAGATCAGTATTTTGAAGACATAATATGTTGTGCTCCTTGTGAAGGAAGAAGCCCTGTCTCAATTCTACAAGATGAAAGCAATGAGGCCAAATGTTTCCCAGTATTATTTCCTAAAGGTCAACCAACATTCCATGATAGAAGAGATGAAAAAATAACATTAGGACGTTATCTGCATAACCGACTGATGCACGTGGACAATAGATTTGCTCAGAATACAGATTACATCTTTTATGCACAATATATTTATGAAATTCAACAGGTTATATCACAAGTTTCTATCGCTTTAAGGCAAAGTCCAAACAAAAAAGATGATTCGTCTTCAATAACTGCCTCAGATTTGAAAGATGCAGAGAAAGTTAAACATATACTAAAATCAGACAAGGGCTATAAATTTTTAAAGCAAATTCGTGGAACACCTCCATTCTGGCAAAAGACACAAAAAGATGTTCTCGCAATGGTAAGACAACTTGGAAAGCCGACATGGTTTGCTTCTTTCTCATCTGCCGATATGAGATGGCCAGAATTAATGAATACATTGCTTAGACAAAAAGGAGACACCAGGGAATCGAGTGAACTAGACTATACAGAAAAATGTAATCTTTTAAAATCAAATCCAGTAACAGTTGCCAGAATGTTTGATAAAAGATTTCACACTTTTATGAAGAAAGTTATTTTATCTCCCGCTGCACCGATTGGTAAAATAGTTGATTCATTTTGGAGAGTAGAGTATCAAGCTCGTGGTTCCCCTCACATTCATGCCTTGTTCTGGGTTGAAAATGCTCCACAGTTGGGTATCGATAAAGATGATGATGTCGTACAATTTGTAGATAAATACATTTCATGCCAGAAACCAGATGAAAAGAAAGATCAAGAACTACATGAAATAGTAAGCAAGGTCCAACAACACAGTAAGAAACATTCTAAATCTTGCACAAAAACAGGGAAGGCATGTAGATTTAATTTCCCGAGACCACCATCTGGAAAAACATTCATTGTAACACCTGTTGAAGAGATTCCAGCTAAAGATTGTGGGAAAGTGCAAAATAAGGCAAAGGACAATGATCAAGTTAAAGCTTCTAAAAAGACTAAAGATGATGCAGAAAAATTGTTGAAGTCAGTTAAAGATGCATTATCCAATGGAATCGAGTACAACAGTGTAAACCATCTCTTTGAAAAGCTTGGCATTACACAAAATCAATTTGAGAATGCACATCATGAATTGGCATCACAACAAAGTATAATCATCAAAAGAGAAATACAAGATGTATGGGTTAATCAGTTTAATCCAAGTCTATTAAGAAGCTGGAATGCCAACATGGATTTGCAGTTTGTAACAAATGTATTTGCATGCGTGGCTTATATTGTATCCTACATGTCAAAAGCTGAACGAGAAATCGGAATGCTATTGAGTCATACACTATCAGAAATGAAAGAAGGAAATGAGAACGCAAAGGAAAGCATGAAAAAACTTGGCCAGGTGTACATGCAAAATCGTGAAGTGTCTGCTCAAGAAAGCGTCTATCGTGTTTGCAGTCTCAGATTGAAAGAATGTTCTAGGAAAGTGGAATTCATTCCTGTTGGACCCGACCCTGTCAGAATGAGTTTACCTTTAAGCGTTATAAAAAGCAGACCAGATAATGATAATGATGATGATGATGATGAGAATGTTTGGATGCCTAGCAAGCTTGACAGATACAAAGCTCGACCTAAAAACGCAGAATTCAGTGATATGTGTCTTGCAACGTTTTGTTCTCAGTACAGAATCTTAACTGCATTCCAAACACCAAGTACAAGGAGTAAAAATGTCTTTAAATTAGATAACGATCTGGGATATATTCAGAAGCGTACTCGTACGGAAGATGCAGTTGTAAGATATCCCCGATTCTCACCCATCATCTCACCCGAAAAATATTATTTGAGCATTTTGCAACTCTTTTTGCCATATTTTGAAGATGGACAATTAAAGCCCCCGACATTTGAAACACATAAAGAGTTTTACGAGACAGGTTCTGTGAAAATATGTGGACGTGAATTGGAGAAAGTCTGGTCAATTGTCTGTACTAACCGAAAGAAGTTTGAAATTAATGCCGATGCAATTGATCATGCACAGGAGCATCTTGACAAATTTGGTCCACACGAAGATGCATGGGGTCTTTTATGTCCTGAAAAGGAAGTAGAGCGACTTGAACATCCCAAAGAAAATGTAGATGTCGAAGATTGTGATGGAGATCTTGATATCCCTGATTTAAAGAATGAACCGAAAAAAGATGACTATAGCATCGAACTACGTTCTGTAAAAATTTCCAAACAAGATGGACATTCTTTGATGAGGTCTTTGAATGAGAAGCAACAGAGTGTTTTTTACAAGATACGACAGTGGTGTTTAGATAGAGTAAATGGAAAATCGGTTGAACCGTTTCATATGTTTCTAACTGGAGGTGCTGGCACTGGAAAGAGTCATTTGATCAAATGTCTTTACTATGAAGCAACACGTATACTAGCCCGAATGTTGCCACATCCTGATGATGTCTCAGTATTGAAATTGGCTCCAACCGGAGTAGCTGCATACAATATCAATGGCCATACTATACATAGTATTTTTTCTATTCCAATCAGAGCACAAGTACTGTATCAACCGCTGAGTGATGAGAAAATAAGTGTCCTTCGAAATAAGCTGGCTCAATTGCAAATTTTAATCATAGATGAAGTATCGATGGTAGATCAAAAGTTAATGTCTTACATTCACGGCCGCCTACGACAAATAAAACAATCACGCGATCAAACTGCTTTTGCTGGTGTTTCAGTTATTGCTGTGGGAGACATGTATCAGTTACCTCCAGTCTTTGGAAATCCTTTATATAAAGACACACTCAATGGTGCATTGTGGAATTCTAATTTCAAGAAAGTAGAACTTGAAGACATTATGAGACAAAAAGACGATACCCAATTCGCTCTTCTCTTAAATAGATTACGTGTAAAACAAGGGGATGAGATTCTCTGTGATGAAGACCTAGCAATGCTCAAGTCCTGTGAGACTGGTGAAGAATGTGAAAATGCTCTGCATATCTATGCATGTAACAAGGAAGTAGATGCTTGGAACAAGAAATTATTGCATACAAAATGTGAAGATGTGATATGCATAAAAGCACAAGACATGGACAAAGATGTTAAAAAGGGAAATCAAATACTGGAAAAACCTTATACAAAGATGAAAACCCAGTTGCCTTCTTATCTGTGGATTGCAGTTAATGCTAGAGTGATGTTGCTCAAGAACATTGATGTTGGTAAAGGCCTGACAAATGGATGTTTTGGAAATGTAACAGAAATAATAACGGATCATACAAATTTGAATCCAGTTTGCATCAAAGTTAATTTTGAGAAGGCCGATGTGGGTATTCATTCAATCGAAATGTCTCAAGAATCCATTGGTAAGAAATATGTGAGAAAACAATTTCCACTTAAGCTTGCTTATGCTTGCACAATTCATAAAGTACAAGGTTCGACATTAGACAAAGCTGTTGTATCATTAAAAAATGTATTTCAATCTGGACAGGCATATGTTGGGCTTAGTCGCGTTACTTCGTTATCTGGACTTGTGATAGAAAATTTTGATCCTAAGCGTATATTTTGTAATCCAGAAATTAAAGAACGCATTGAGATTATGAAGCCGTTTATCGAGAATGAGACTTCTGAAGATATTCACGATTATAACTTCTCTTTGGTAATGCAAAATGTACAAGGATTAAAACAGCATTTTATCGATTTCAAATCCCAGTGCCAACTTGTGAATGTAGATTGTATTTGCTTGACCGAAACATGGATTAATGATGATGATGTCTGTGACGTTGTTTTAGATAACTTTCGATTTTATCATCAGCCACGACATCTTTCATACTGTAATTCTGGAGTTGGAAATGTACTCAAAGAACAATCGCACGGAGGTGTTGCAATGTATGTCAAGAATACATATTCAAGTAGATTGGACATATCTGTCGACAACTTAGAGTTTATCGCAATTCTTGTCACCAAACCAGTTTCTGTTGTGATTTCAGTTGTCTATCGACCTCCATCATATAGTATCAAATCATTCTGTGAATCATTAGACAATTTGCTAGATGCATTACACAAAAGAAGCATTAGGTTTATTGTGATGGGAGATTTTAATGAGGATTTGTTTAAAGGTTCTTCACAGGTAAACAAACTAATGTGTAATAAAGGTTACAAACAGCATGTTGTTAATGTTACTACTGAGAAGGGAACATTGATAGATCATGTGTACAGCAAAGGACTAGATTTATTGGAAACAGAGGTCATCCCTACATATTATAGTTACCATGAAGCTGTTAAGATTGCATTTTAATATTAGTAGTAAAATGAGAAGAATAAACGAGTAAATTTCTTAATTTTGTTGATAAATAAACATTTTCATTTATCATGTCTTCTTTCTTGCAAAAATGAAATAAATTGAATTCAATTCAAATGAGGTTTTATTCAAGACTTGTCAAAAAGTCCAAAGACAAAAAATTCAAGTTTACATCAAACATACAATCATATATATAAAAAAAAAGCATTCAAAAACATACATATATGTATATAAATATTTAAAGAAAACGTAGCAAATGAGAAGAAATATATAAAAAATTGAATGGATGTTTACGTCAAAATACATGTATCAAAGCAGTAACAAAACAACAACAAAAACAACAATATATATATATATATATATGAAATATTGCTAGCATAAATAATTAAATGTTTACATTAAAACAAATATTATTATTCCTTCTTGTCATTATTTTGTTGGCTTAACCTTACACTTTTTGATGATATCATCTGCCATGGACATCACATTGAAAGCAGGTTGTAAAGTTGGTAAACCCTTTTTTTTAATTTGATGAGTTGAAGGATTTATGTGTTGTCACTCCTTGCCTTTCAAATCTTAGTATCTTTAAACATCACTCACATCATGACATGTACATGTATTTTGAACTTATAGATAACATTTTCGAAATCTAAGACAATGGTACACATTTAGAAAACTGGAATCATAGGTGGATGGATAACAATATCATACATCCATGCTTTTTCTTCCCAGGTTAACCTGATCCGTATATTGAAGTTGGAACATTGCATAAAACCTTGCAAAGTGCTCATTTTTTGACTGACTTGGAGTAGGAGACAGGGTACGTGAAAACCATCACTATGAAGATTTGTTTGGTAGTGATAATGAGTTTCAGTAGTAGGTTTACTCTGATGTAAATTGTTTAAATTAATGCATATTGGAGGGTTACATGTATATTGTTTTAACGATCATGGTGGTAAATATGATGATAATGAGTAGGATAGTGATGATTATAGGATTATATGAATGTTACACTGTCAATGATGTTCACATGATACTTAACCCTTACCATACTGGGCTATTTTGAGCAACCCCTGACTGCAGGGGNAACAAGAAATATGCTGATGAATTTGACTTCATTGCATCATCAGGAAAGAGCAAACATCATGCAACTTGCAAGGTATGTCGCCAAGATTTGGCAATTTTGCATGGCAGTTGTAATAACATTATTGTTCTTTGCAAATCAAAGCAATACATCACTGCTTTCCAGTCTGAATCGTCAGCACAAGAAATAACATCATGGATGTCAACCTCCAAGGATTTTAATATAACTAGAGCTGAGTGCTTATTTTACATCATTTTATTTGGAGCACAATATTCCTCTATCAGCTGCAAGTCACATGTGACCATTGTTGAGGAAAGCCTTTCCTAATTCTGAGGAGGTTATGAAGTTTTCCAGTGCAAGGCCCAAACATCTTGTGCGTGAAATGGCTAAAGATAAACAAGGACAGATCGTTTCAGCCATGAAAGCACGGTCAATTGCAATATCAACTGATAGGAGTAATGTCAGCGACAGTAAACCATACCCAATTGTCATCAACTACCACGATGGTGAGCAAATTTCTTGCACTCTGCTTTCCCTCCCAACCTTAGAAATGGTAGGAACTGGTGAAAATATTGCATAATTGCTCATAACAGAGCTGCAGAAACATGATATCCCATGGGACAATTGCACATCATTGGGATGAGACAATGCATTAGTCATCATGACTGGTGTACACATGGGAATTGGGGCATGCCTTGGAAAGTGTCAGCCAAACCTCATTGTGCTTGGTTGCCCCAATCACCTAATTGATCTTGCTGCCAAAGCTGCGTCATCTGCATTACCATATTCAATTGATTCGCTCTTTATTGATGTGTTGTACTATCTGGAAGCCAGCGTGAACAGGAAATTGAATCTCGAGAAGTTTTAGATGCCCATTGGGAACGAAGTGCCGGCAATTCTAAAACATGCTTGCACGAGATGGCTGAGCTTGGGCCAATGCTTGCCAAGATTTACCCAGCAATGGCAAGCTCTAGTCGTCTTTTTTGAAGGAGAAGTGTCAGCCTAGCAGAAGAAGCCTACTCATCAAACCAAGGCTACCAAGCATAGTGTCCAGACTTCATTTGCCCCAAAGAAGCCAACTCCAGCTGTGAAAAATTAACCTGCTCATGGATCTCAACTGAAGGTAAGGCTAGAAAATGTATTACTACAAGGCATCTACTCCTTTTCATTCAATTTAAATACGGCCATTATTGAAATTACCAGATTTGAATAGATTAATTTAAAGCAGTAGAGAGCTTTCTTAATGTTTGAATTAATCAGCTTTTACTCCTCAAATTGGCAACAGTTATTATCATTTTACACTCTAAAATAGTTTGAAAAAATAAAAATGGATATAACATGAACCTGAATGGTAATTGCAAAATTTAATTTAATGTGTAATTAATTTTGTTGCTTATTTTTGTTCATATGGGAATCAATCATTTTTCTTCCTCCCAGGTTCAATCTTCAAGCACCACAGCAACACAGTAGACCATCTATATATAAGCTACTACTGGAGAAAAACGACAAGTGAGGGACACTTCAAATACACCATGAGTCATACGTCATGAGCGAAAGAACAAAACTGACTTCAGAGGGTCCATGAGCAACAAAAATCTAGAAATTGTCCTTATTAATAAGCCTTGCCAAACAACACCCTGCTACATGATAGAATTTGACTCTGATTATCTGAAGAGAGCAAAATCTGTAACATACAGAGCTCTAAATGAGTACCGGTAGTATGGGAGAAAAGATGTAAATGGTGTCAATAAGTCAAGTGTCAGGGAAGGCAGGTAAACCTGTTTTTTCTCATTGCTCATTTTTGTAATTTCTCAATTACCCATTTTAAACTTGGGTTGAATTTTATGGGATATGGTCCCTAAAATACGCTCAGATTGCACCAGAGATTATCTAGGACCCCGGCTATGAAAGGGACTTCACACTCGTGATGTGCGCCATGCGCACATGATATTCAGTTTTACTTAAATGTTACTAATCGAAAATTCCAAATGTTGGCAACTATGCTAGGCCAAGGCAGTTGCTGGAAAGAGACTTTTGTCTCGGCTTCTTTTGATTTGCAAAGTGAATGTGGCTGCAACGTTCCTCTATGCCGTCTAGAACACACATCTCAAAGTCTTCGCACACAATTTTCTGGAGAGTGGGTATTCCCACATGGAATGCAATAGCATGCATTCTGCTATTGAAACAAAAAAAAAAGAATGTCAATGTCTTCACAATGCACAACTGGGTAAACATCTTCCACAAAGCAAGACGTTGGATTTCATACAAGGTTATAAACATGCACCATGTAGACTTTATGATCTGAAGAATCTCTCACAGCAGATCCTGAAGAACAAACGCCGAGACGAAGTTGGACACTTCTTTAACTGGCTACATGTAAGGAGCTTCAAATACAGGAAGGAAGAGCAAGGCGCCATCTGCTACAAGTATAACTACTCAGATGAATACCAGAAGATCTGGACCTTGTCTACCAAGAGAAACATTTAAAAAAGCCTTAACCTTAAGAAGAAGGATCTCATCAAGTTGTGCAATATAGCCTAACCATTCCTGAAGAGTTCCATGGATTATATTTGGCACTCCCATTTGGTAAGTTTCTGACCATTGACAGGGTCAAGAGGTCATTACCTCCATGTATGATGTTTGACCAGGTATTATTTATAAGTTAATGGCATTGAACATAACTACTTCATGTCAGATTTTATGCTTGCAATCAAACTTTCAAATGCATTTTACTAAAAATGGTATATTTGGACATACATGTAGATACAGTAGTTGTGGTTTTAAGCCCTCGATATATTGTTTTATTTCTAATGTATACTTTTGTTCTGGAATAAATCAAGTTGATTTGAGAAATGTCTCAAAGCAATTTGATATCAATTCATATCTCCCACTTATACATCTATTTACTTGTATTCACATTTTTGCTTGTATATGAATATATGCAATGGTAGCACTTTTTGATGATATGGTCATACTAATTGCTATGTAACACCTAACAGGAGTATCCAATGTCAACGAAAATGGTATCAAAATGTTCTTAAGTCAAAAGACTTGGAGATAAACATTCAAGAACAATAATTTAAGACTCCAAGTGGTTGCGGCGCAAAAAATGTGGGGGGTGGGGGCACTTTCGCCCCCCCCCCCTCCAGTACAGTAAGGGTTTAATGACATTAGCCATCTAATTATAAATATCCATTTTTTAAGATGCCTACATATACATGTAAAGTGTCAAAGAGGAAGTCCACTCCCAAAAATAAGTTGGTGAAAGCAGATAAATGAGAGAAACAAATCAATAACATTTTGAGGAATAATGAGAAAGCTATGAATTTTTGGAGTTGTATAACCAATCAAGTACAAATTCAAAACTGTGACATTACATGCGAGCTCATATCTCATTTGCTTTGTACAAAAAAATGTAAACAAAAAATCAATTTACTTAAGTCGTTGATTAATTGAATACGATAATATTAGCCTTAACCAAGTGAACAGTAATAACATCTATCTGAGAGTTGAACAAGGGTAATGCTTCTCACTTAATAACAGTAATATTGGTGAAACTGATAGCAGTAGTAAAAGTAACGGAGACACTTATCACATTTGATATTAGCGGTGATAATGGAAATGTTTGATTTATATGACATTTTTTATCACCATGAAATACGTGTAGGCATTGAATATCTTTGACATTTCAGAAAACTCGGTTTAGTGAAGACTGGGTCTTGGCGAGTGTCTTTGATATGTTAAGCGGATTGTGGACAAATGATGATATAATGCCTGAGTTGAAAAATGAGTATGAATATGTCATAGAGCTTTGTGAGAAGTTGGTGAAGCCATGGGAGTTAGCCCAGGAAGCCTTAACCCTGCATTGACTTGGGGGGGGGGGGGGCAA
>BEXV01005113.1:0-15860 GCA_003118195.1 Hemicentrotus pulcherrimus | reverse complement strand
TCTCTCTCTCTCTCACTCCCTCCCTCCCTGTTGACACCTTTCTATCTCTTTATCTGTTTCTTTATCTACTGTCTCTGTTACATTTGATGTTGCAAATTTGCTAGAAATTTTTGTATTTATTTATTTATTTACTAAAAAGTCTCAAACATATATTAATGATAAGATCACTTGCAAATTTGCAATGCACTGTTTTACATGTCAGTTCTGTTGTATTCTGCTGCATTGGAAACAGACTTACTATTAAAAAACAACTAATGATACAGTATCCAGGATGTCTATGAAGCTCACTGGTTTTAATCTCTATAAAGTGGCTAGAAATAAACCTTGTTATCATCTCAATACAAAATTTAATTGACTTACGCAAAATGTATGCTGCCTATGGATACCGTGATAAAACAATTATTTAACCTGTCTACTGCTAAGTTGTCCTGCTCCCCATTGGCATAAAATGTGAGTCATCCTGTTCCAGTACTTAGGAAATGGGTTAAGAAAGATCTTTGATATCTTCAAATTATAAAGTGACACTAATGTTCATGAGTTGTCATGATTTCCTGATATGATATGATAGACCTCTAAAGTTTTGTAGACGTAACTAGTAATGATCATTCATAGTACATTTTTTCAGAGGTGTCATGGTTTGGCTTAGTGGATAAGTCTCCAGAGTGTCATCAAAGTGGTTCATGTCCCATCCGCAGTTTATTTGGCAAGATTTCC
Source organism: Hemicentrotus pulcherrimus (assembly GCA_003118195.1). Lineage (NCBI taxonomy): Eukaryota > Metazoa > Echinodermata > Echinoidea > Camarodonta > Strongylocentrotidae > Hemicentrotus > Hemicentrotus pulcherrimus. The sequence goes on along the minus strand of BEXV01005113.1, from coordinate 15,146 downwards.
CATTTCTCATCAAGGTTTGATTAAAGCATTCAGAGAGTTTTTGTTTGTAACAAGGTAACTATTTATACACAAATTAGTGGGACCTGGTAGAAAGAAGTCTTTGAAATTTTAAATAATTTCAGTGCATTGGATGAGCTGGGCTAAAGCCAGGGTGTTGTTAGTGGTATGTTGTACATGTATGCTCCTCGAGCATCCCTTTGGCTGGATATGCATACAATATCATTTTATTTATCATTATTGTAGGAATATATCCATGCGTGTATCAGAAGCTGCCGTAAGACTTGCTCACAGACATGCCCTTCAAGCTGATGTACAACCGTACAATGGATTCTTGATTGGAGCAGTGATGGTGGATCCAGGTAATATTAACTGAGATGGTATTGAATACAATCATGATAATAATGAACTGAATAGGGGGAAAGTGAATTTGCTATCGTCTGCGTGCTGGAGAAGACAAGGGATTCAATAGTGGATTAAGACTAGTCAAAGATTGCTGGTACTATACACTATGGCTAACACCATTATCAACCCAACTGAATGCATTTGTTGATGATGACATGAGTCATGATGTTGATTGTTTAATATTGATGATGATGATGACAATGATGATGACGATGACGATTATGATGACGATTATGATGATAATAATGGTTTTGATGATGATGATGTTGAATTTACCTTTCAGGGATAGATTCAGCTCTCCCTCTGTAACATGTCTCTTTTCTCCTTGTTTATAGATGAGGAAGGGTTGACTGTGTCTTTAGATCGTTTTGATCCTGGTCGTGATGTTCCTGGTCGTAAGGCTCGTCTCCCTACTGCCCGGCTACCAGCTGATTTCATTGTTCCTCTTACAACCATCCTAGGAGATGCAGACATATCGGCTACACACACTGCAGATGATTTCATTGCTGCATTCAAGGTATGGGCCCAGTCATGATGGCCAGGGGCCTGTTTCACAAACCTTGTCATCAGTGACAAATGACAGTCTTTGTTATAAGTTACTGAAATCCTTGCTTCTGATTGGTTATCAGCAGATTTGTCAATGATTTTTGTCATTTCTTATTGAAAAAAGACTTTGTGAAACGGGTCCCAGGTATACTATAGGCTACTTTAACCCACCGACTACTGTATTCTTTACTTCTCATGGGCTTGACACAGGGACTATCCTGTTCCTGTAGTCAATTGGTTAATGAAATCTGGATTGAATCCATACAGGGCTACTTGGTATTATACAGACATGACAGTTTTGGACTTTATGAAAATATTGAAACCCAGGCCCTTCTAATAATCAAGAGATCAAACTTCCATTATTGGTATCGTTTGAATATATGAAAGGTTGCATGAAGCTCTCACAGTAAATACATTGACATACAACATAATAATGAGAATAATTGGCTTGATATAGTGAGGACACAAGGTGATATCAGTTGTTCCTGGGAAAATATTGAGAATTGTTGTTTTCTTGGGAGGGGAGGGGGGGGGGACAGAAGTCAAGGGAATTACTTTTTCTGAGAAATTCAGTTTTTTGTCCATGGGCATGGGGCAATATGTATCCTTTTCTGAGCCTACCGATCTTTTTTTCTTCAGATTCTTGAAAGCAGCCTCAGCACACATGGATCGGTTGACCCTGCCAGATGCTTGACTCTTCGTGTCATGTGTCGTTGCCATAGCAATGCAGATGACATCACCCTTAGTCTTCATTTTGGAGCAGTGACTGTGGCAACTGTTTTCACTGGATTTCATGTGAAACCTATTCCCATCATCCCAACTGCTTTAGCCAGAAATCTGATGGGTCCCTTGTCTTTGAGTGACATTCAAGGCTGCTATAAGACAGGGTAAGGCATTCCTATTCTTTTATGATTATTATTATTATTATCATAATTATTATTACTAGTATTTGGTGCAGGCTTCACCTGCGCCTGGGAGGTGAAAGGCCAACTAAATCACAGTAACTGCCGGGGCTCTCCTCCTGGTTGTGCAGATGGACCACAACACTGGGGTTTCCGTTACTCTTATACAAATAGTGCAGTGGGTTCTTAACATACACAGATGGTGACTCTCCTCTAAACAGGGCCTCAATGTAATGTGTTATCCGAGGGACATACTGTTTTCCACTGTACACTTTTATACACCATGCAGGCTTTCAGAAGTTTCAGCTATCCGCCTAAGATGGATTCGAACCCACAATCTTTTTTTTCGACAGGCAGAAGCTTTACAGACTGAGCCAACTCGCCTCCTTCTTATTAATGACTAAAGCTACATCAAAATAAACAACTAATTTACTTGTTTGAAATTTCTGTTTATGTATGGTGATCTCAGATTTTCTTTTTATTTGTTCAAATGAAATCTAGAGCAAGCTGTTCTCAGGTCGTAGTCGTGGCAATGTAGTAAAATAAGTCCTATGTTTAAAACAAAAAGAGGTTTGGAATTTGTCAAGTGATACATACTTTTCAATTGAGAAACTACTACACATTATATATACCTAAGTAGTTAATATCAGCGGTCTGGGAATGGTATTCTGAAATTCTTTTAAGCCAGGGAAAGTGTGTTAATTGTCATAACATATCTAAATTAAAACAATGTCCACACAAAAACTTAATTTTGTTATGATAATTACCATACTTTTCAAGAACATAAAATATTATNCCCCCCCCCAGTTTGCCAAGATAAAAAATGTGTTTTAATGAGTCTTTTTGGTTTTTGTTGTTGCTGCTTTCAGATTCCTGAGCATGGATGAGACGAGGAAATTACTGCTTCTTCTTGAAAGTGATCCAAAGACCAGTACAATACCTCTTATTGGCATGTGAGTTCAAGTTGTTACATGAATGTATGTTGCTGACAGAAGTCCACTGAGTAATTGTGGTCACATTATCAAACTTTATATTTGTAATTTGACAACAGAGAAATAATGTAGAGATGTTATGAACATTCAGTGATTAATTTAGACAGCGGACAAACTTAAGACTATAGGCAAAGAAAGGTTTAATCGTTAAAATGCATATTGTAGCGTCATTCATCCTCGGGCCTCATTCCACTATGTTAACATCTTTGCTCTTTTTCATATAACTTTTGATCAAACAAGTCATATTACATAATGTAAGCTACTGTAATCATCTCTTTTGGTACGGTATGCTGTAAGTTTGAAGTTTGAAGTTTATTTATTCCACATTTTACATTGAAAGACAGTTTAATATCTTTTTAAATATTTTATACAAGCGTATAGATTTCACACACACACAAAAATTAAAGATTTCAAGTTAAGTATAATGTACGGAAAATGAGTAAGAGGTTTCACAATATATAGAAATGACAGGCAAGGTAAAAATACAATGTTAATGTGGGGAGCCTAAATAAAAAGCATAGCTTGTATGTGAATAGTCATAGGAAGGTGTCAATTGTTTTAAAAAAATCTATGTCATTAAACTGGGCCCTGTTTGAAATTATATCATTGAATGTCATTGTTCTTGTTTCTATGAATGTTTTGATCTCTTTCAGATGGTTGAGTGGTATAACTCACATGTCTAATCCAGTTGTCTGGTCGGCTTGTTTGCGTTTTCTCCATAGTAGTGGCATACAGGAGAGGTACGTAGAACATTTTAAATGAGGAAACCAGTCTTGAAGTTTGACAGATAAAATTGCTTTATTAAATGTTTATGATGTAAGAAATGATGCTTGAAATAGCTAGTCAAATGCTGCAGAATCTGTGAAGAGTTGAGCATCCCTTGTGAATGATATGTGTTTTTACAAATGACGCATGTTTCAACATCCTAAAAAAAAATCCATTGAGCACAAGCTAGCGGTATATTTTTTCCAAATCAAGCTTAGTTTGTTGTCATGTATAAAAACAAATTGTATTTATTAGTTCAGCTGTTATGGGTAAAAAAAAGCAATATCAAATTTGAAGATATGAGAGTTAATTGTGCAACTTAAAATGTGAAAAGTATAAGAAAGTTAGCAAGTGTTGTGTTACAAGATCATGAATGTGCAGGCCATGAAGTTGGAAGTAGAGCTTGTAGTTTTCTCGTCATGATAGTATTTTAGAGTTGGATATATCTAAAAAAAATTTGCTAACATACTTTGTAATGACCCTTCATCTTTATTTATTTGATTAATTTTGTGTATGCCAGGGTATGTTCTCCAAATGGTGGGTTCCTTGTGGTATTGTTCACACGTACATCTCGTCAGCCTCTCTTCTATGAGTGCATGGTGAAGTCTGAACAGGACCCCAGGTTCATGCTGGTCGGCTGTCGTGAAAACCTACACGTGTTCAAGGTAAGGACTTTCACCATAGGGTTCAAAATAGAATGAGGGGGGGGGGGGTGTCTATTCTGACCCTGCTTCTCCCTCTTGGATGCAAAATTGTTTAATCACTCAAATGTCATTTAGGTCACCAATTTTGTTTTGCCATAAATTCGTAATTGCGGTTTCACAATGTGGGTAGTCTTGAGAGGCACTGTTGGGTTTGAAAGGGAATATTGGCACACTTATGTCACGGTAGTTATCCTTCATGTAAACTTCCTGTGTACACGTAGGATACCTACTCCTTTGATAAGTACCCTGACATCTGAAAATCTACACTGAAAAGGTATGGATGGTTAGTCATCATGTAGGGAGTATTTTGGCATGGGGATGTATAGCTGCCATAGTGTGAAGTTGGTCTACTTATTATTGTTGTAAATGGGTAGTTAACCATTTTTGTTTTTCTTTGTGGGTGTGTGTTTGTCCTTGGTGTGTAGTTGTCCTACAGGTGTTATTGTTCTTAAAACCTTACTGCACAATTAATAGCTACTTGCGCCCTCCATTTAGCAAACAATACCTAATCAGTGCCTGTTGGTCCCCCATGATTATCTTTTTCTTATGTTAATTGAGAGATGATTTGATGAGATAACCACCTGTCAGTGACCTTGTAGGGAGGTCTAATCCCTCCTGGCCAAACTAGTGCAGACAGGCTTCAAGTGGTATAGTCATCTGCAAAAAATGTAAACTCATGTAATGTTGATTTTCTATGACTGCCTTTACAGCATGAGAGTGCGAAGGGGAAGCCCCCAGTGGAGATGGAGCTGACGCCTGCTCGTAGCGGTCCCAGCAAGTCTCTCTTCATGCATTCTCTGGCTCAGCTAACATCATCTCAGAAGCACCAGAGGTCAAGCAGTAGGAGAAGGAGTAGTGCTACTGAAGAGTCACAGTTGGTGCCCAGGCCAAGCCCTAAGCCTATGTTGGATAAGGTACACAGTCAGTGATCGTGTGTGATCCCTTCTCTATGACTGTGAAAGAAGCTTAAACTTTAAAAAAATATGAAGCTAATTGCCCTGCTTGAATTTTTATCAACCATGAAAAATTATATATTGGGGATGTGAGTTTGTTGTCATTTGATCCTATACCATTTGAAAGCATTACAATCTTATGAAACCTGTTACTTAATTAATTTGGGTTAATTCATTAGACAAGTAACTGGATGACCTCTTTTATGCACTGGCTGTGGTTTACTTATTTTTCTTCTTGCTTACATTTGTTACATTTTCTTTTCTAAACTTCCAGAGCCCTTCAGTGTTGCCATCAGTTCCTGAGCTATCTTTCATATCAGACAGTTTCTGTGAACCAACGGACCGTAGGAGAAATGACCAAGTCACTGCTAACGTCCATCCCCAACACCAACCTGACCATGTCGTCCATAGACAGCGTCTCAGTGGTCAGAGTGAGGTCACTGGCATCAACAAAAAGATGTCTGTGAATCGTAGAAGACTTCATGGCACTTCAAAGACACCACCGCAAGGTCAACACTCTACAGGAATGAAAGTAAGTGATCAGATCAGTAAGCAGAATCGGCCTGGTCCACTCCGAGCCCTTAATGGTCAGGAATTGGAAACTGCAAGGAGGAAAGGGGGCCACAATGGTGAAACACATGATACAGTTAAAAAAAATAGTCAGCAAAAGAATAAAGCTGGTAAGATAATGACTACCCAGTCTTCAGGCTATGGCCTTCATCAAAGACATACAAATAGACCTGGCCAGGGGAGACATTCTGCACCTCACATTAGGGAACATAGATCAACAGCAAGCAGTGCCGGGAACAAATCAGGTGGTAGATTGCATCAGCAGCAAATGCCACAGCCAATGCAGCAGCCAAAATCTTCTTCTCAGAAAGTTGAAATTGATTATCAGCCATCTCACGAGCAGCCACAACAACGGCAAAGTGAAATACACTCAGAGGGTATTGGCAGTGTCCTTCCATCCCACCAGCCAGGCACTCCAACAGGTCACTACCACTCAACCATCAACAGTCTGGGAAACACAGACGTACATGACCATTCCAACATACGCTCCCATAGCTCTAGTACCGTACAGCGTAGCATCACACATGAAGGACAATGCTATGCAGAAACCTCTGATCATCATCAAGATGATGCAACAACCAGCGATCCTTCTGATCTTTTCCAAAAGACTGTTGCCAGACATGGACACTCAAATCTTATGACCACTGTGCTTGAAGGACATGTACCATCTCCATTGCATTACCAGACTCAGACACCCGAAGGTGTGACTGTTCAAAATGCACAGAGCAATGTGGTCGGGAGACTAGGTGCTGCTATAACAGGAGACCAGTCAAGAGAACTGTCTGGTTTGGACACCAAGACACTGGAACAACTCAAAAGACAAGAAGAGATGATTCAACATCTTCAGGAACAGGTAAATGCATTTACTGATATTGATTTTAGGATGGACATTGATGGGAGATCAAGGCATACTGTGGCTTTCAGTTACTGATTATCACTTGCAAGAATGACTTGTAAATTTTATGAATTGGCATACATGTGTAAGTCATTAAGAATGTTTTGAATTGCTGTAATTTCTTTTGAATCTGTTTCTTACAGATCAAGTTACTACTTCAAGCACACATACACCAGCCCCAGCTCCCTACATCTACACCCCTAGGTTTGATCACACCACCTGCTACTCCTCAAGGTGCTCAGAACCTGATCAATCAACCCAAGGAATCACCTGATGTTCACAAGGTTCATCGTCTACCTGAAACCATGCAGTCTCCTCCTGCAGTTGTATCCTCGTCCAAAGAACATCATATGCGAGATACATCGACACCTGAACATGTAGCTCCTGCAAAGCCTGCATATACTGGTGTAGCTGCTTTGGGAGTGCAACAGCAAGCAACCACTGGAACATCCACCAGGCAATCGTCGCAGAGCCCTGTGATGTGTAGTATGGCTGTAAACACTGGTCAGAGTCTGTTCTGGTCCATGCCTGTGGATGGCATGGTCTCTCATGTGCCTGGTTCATCTCCAATGCAATCTGAATCCAAGATTGCTAGACGTGCATCCACGACTTCACTTGGACTGGCAGCCATGCTAGCTCCAGACTCTACCTCTACTCCTGTAGGAACTCAACAGTCTTCTGATGTCCAGTACCAGACAAGGAAAGTGGTGGAGACTGTAGACACTGTCAAAATCGGCAGTTGTGCAGAATCTTCTAGGAAGTCATTACATTCTCCCCAATCAAGGTTAGTTTCACCAAAGACAAACTCATTTATTGCAAGCAAATGAAAATGTTTTGTGAATAGAAATTGATATTGAAATTCAAATTTCAATATCAATTTGTATGCCCAAATCAATGATAACTATATTATTTATCATCAGGCTTCACTCCTGTGTAGAACAATATAACTTGACTGTCTTTCATTCTATGTTACATTTATGTACTCTCATCAAATTCATAATATCTCATTGATATACTGTTTATAATCATTAGTTACGAATGAACATGTTGGTTCGTTTACATAGTAGCGTTTCATATTATGCATTCTGTTGTACAACTGCAGATCCTCCTAACCTGTAGGATTTTGTCATGTTGATAATTAAGCCATTGACTACCAATTTCTCTCGTTCCCATCTGCTTAATACCTAAACCACATAGTTCTCTTGGAGAATTGGTTTAATGATTTCTGTTTAGATTTTTGTATTTGAAGTTAATGTATTTTTCTTCTTTATCTATTGAATTACAGTGAACAATACACTCCAAGCCAGAGCCCAGAGAGAAGTCCAGATGAATCAACCAATACCTTCGGAGCTAACCTTAGCAGCCCCACCCTAGGGGAGAGTGCCAGTACGTACGCCCCACCCCATCCCCAAACATCAGATGTAGAGAGCAGTGATTCTGATGAGGAAGGAGAGGAAGATGAGAATGAAAGGAGAGATGCAGAGGAAGAGAAGAAAGCTAACATGGCTCGTCCAAGTTTACTGTATCGTGATGAGAAGAAATTCTATGATAATCTGTTGGTGAGTGAGACGGTTCACTTATTTGCTGATGTTGCTCTGTTGATTCAGGTGGAAGATTTTGAAGTATACCCAAGCAGGTTTGATCTAAAATAGATAGTCTTTAAGAATATATCAACAACAAGTGCCACAGATTTTTCTGTTGCAACATGATGTTATATTTATATGTCATCTGTTCAGAGCCGGAAGGACTTATCAAATTTAAGATTCTTTCTCCATATACCAGGGGGATGTTTCACAAAGATCCTAAGTAGAACTTAACTCTAAGTTGGACTTAATAATTATGGAGTGCCACTTGTAGCCTTAAAATGAAATACATTCAAAAGCAGAAATTGAAGTATTTTAAACTTTTCATAAATTCCACATCAAGATCATGAAAGCTCCTTGATAATAGAAAATATGAATCATTTGAATCAACATTTTATGCATTTTGAAATAACTTTTACAAATTAATTTCAATGGCGCTAACAGCTTTCCATAACTTTTAAGTCCAACTTAGAGTTAAGTTCAACCCCCAGGAGTCTCGGTATGCTCCACAGAATATACATTAACAACCCTAAATATGCTACTCATTAATGCTATTGTATATCATATCATATCATATGCAATAACCTTTACATTAAATTACATTAGTACATTAGATACTATGACCTTCTTTCATCTAGGCAAACATTTGCTTTGTAGTAAGATTAATAAGTAAATCAAACATAACAAATGGCATTTAGTGTGGAAAAGTGAGCCTTTGCTATGGAATCCCTCCCTCGAGGGATCAAAAATGACAGATCGATTGAAGCGTTCTCTTCCTTTTTTATGTTCTATCCTACTAAGGTTGTATTTAGTAGTGCACCTTGAGCATTAGATTTCAAGTTGATTTAGCACTTTACAAATCATTTACGTGATCAATGCTTTATATCTTATCAGGGTCAAGTCCAGCAGTTGCTGCATACCGATGGAACTGAAAGACCTACTACACCAGATCCTGTCCTTCCAGACTGTAGTAATGAACCTGACCTGCCTTGTGCTCTACCTGATATCTCAATGGCTACCCTAGAGGAATTAGAGAAACTTGGTATCAACCTACATAGCAGTGATATTACCTTCACTGACAGGTCACTCTATAGGTAGGATTGGCAATACAAATTATTGTATTTTGAGGTAATATTGTACACCAGAAAACTTTCACCATTTGTAAGCGAAAGCAATTGCCATGGCCAGAAACTTCCCAATCCCAAGAATTGCAAAAATGTTGTGTTGTATCAGTTGTGATTCAGATATTTCATGGTATAAAAGTTTTTTGTATTTTAACCTTTTACAAAGTGTACAAACATTTCATGCATTTGAAAGTTTCTAGATTTTAGTATTCGAGGCAAGTAATAATCTAAATTCTAAACTACATGTAAATTACAGGTAAATGTATATAAATGTATATAAATGTCTAAAGACTTTTCCATATATGTCACAAGTTTTAAATGTTTGAATGAAAAGTGCTCTTTTAGGATTTAGGCATTTCAATTGATAGTATTAATACTGTATAAATTGCTTTTTTAATTTGTGTTTTATTAGATTAGAACCCTGCCAAAATGGTTCAAAGTGTCCAAGGCAAATTATGTATATTTTTTGTATAACTGACATTTCTGAAATGTTTAAAATCTCAAGATATTAATTTCTTTGTACTTGGGCATGATTTCAGTATATATAACTTGATTTTTGGTAGGCCATGCCTGAGTAAGTTTAACGTCCTTGGCCATACTTGCTTATCATTATATTTTCTCTTTGGCAGATTAGCCCTGTGCTAAAGAAGTTATCCAATAAAGTCTACTACTACTAACTCTCACTAATGAGTTATAAAAAACAGTTCCGGTACATATTGTATTATAATCAGATTGTAATACTATGTTTCCTGATTAATGCAAATTATAAATCATATTATGACTATCAGACTGTAGTTTGAATCTTTTTAATCCTTTGTTTTTTCAGATCACTGTACAACGTGAGTCCTGATCTACATCCTCACATCATCTATGTCTCCCTGGCAGATTTCACCTTTGACCCTTCTGATCTGAGCATGGAAGCCAATGCCATCGCCATGAAGTATCTTAGTGACGGCGAGCTTGCTAAGCTGTCAGCTGGCTTCCAAGGTGACAAGACACCAGGAAAACGAGGAGGGGGAGGGGGTGGAGTAAACCCTCTCCTGAGATCAGTGCTGACTGGTATCAGGGAAGAGGGTGGCGCTAGCGGCAGAGGGGGTAATGTGGATTCCAGCATCGGTGTCAACATGTCACTGGCGAGCCGGAAATACATGGAGAAATATGGGCTGATGAGTGGAGGAGACGAGGGTGCGGTGTTATGTGCTGTCTCTGCATCCCCAAGGGGGGTTGGAAACCTACTGAAACCATCACCGGTACGCTTCATGAAGTCTCCTGCTATTGCGAGGACTAACTTACCTAGAGAGGGAAGGACTGAAGACAAGCCTGGTTTGAAAGCCAAACCTATTAGACTATGTTACAGCCCTGCAAGAGAGATTAGATCTCATCAATCAGAAGGTACTGATACTCCTGGACCTGGAGAGGCTGACCTGACTTTGGACCCTCAGGCCCCAAATGTTTTAGGGCACGTGAAAGCTCAGAAGTCTGACAGGCACCCTGGTGTTATCCTGGGAGAGGAGAGCAGTGCCAAGGGGAATATACTGGACATCAGCAAACTGAAGCAACTTCCTAAACTGCTTTAGTTTTTGTTGTTACAATTGTACTCCCTCCTATTTTAAAGTGGCCCTTCTACCTGGATGTTTATGATGGGAAAACACTATGGGTGGAAAGCAGACTAACTTTAGTCCATGGTTTAATCCTCTGACTAAGTATGGAATGCCAAGTGTCCATATGAATATATTTTTAATGATTTGATATGTCCCTAAATTACCATGATAACATAATTATATCATATATATCTTGTTGTTTATTTTTAATGTTATTACATTTTATTTTAATTTAGTGACATATTAAACTATTCAAAAACATATTCCTATGGACATTTGGCATTCCATACTTAGTCGGTGGATGAAACCATGGACTAAAGTTAGTCTGCTTTCAAGAGTACCACCCTATGTATGTGTAAACTGACATTTCTAGTTTTCATAATTGTAAGACTATGCTATATAAGTACATACCGGTACATGTATGTGGTGTTGTGTACAATGAAGTGAATGTATAGAGATGGCATTAAATAATGTGCTATATAGATATATATAAGAACAACATTATCAAAAGTATTTATTTCACGAAACTACATAGACAGTAGTATCACATTCAACTATATACATGTACCACAAAATAGCAGATAAGGTCCAAGACTTTAAGTTCACCAAGGCAGGGCATATATACCAACAGGATATATAGCTCTAACTATATATGCTTGAAATAACGTTAGAGAAATGAGGTAAAGGCTCTGATTGTTTTAAACAAAATAGAATAATGCTGTATTATTATTTATGAATATATATGATTATGAAGTAGTAGGGAATTGAAGTAGTGGGGAATTGGAATGTTAAACCCTTATATATGAGCGGTAGGTAGTGCATCAGGGTTTATGACCCGTTGTAAAAAAATATTCAAATTATGATTTTTTTTTGTTACATTTTCTCTTCTAAATTTGTTACTATGTCTCTATTTACTTGCAAATTACTGTTTAATATATTTATACTTCTTTAATAAAAGTATGTGGTCTTTAGTTGCATTTCAACACTGATTTGAAGTTGCGTTTATTTTGTTACATACCATTTCCTGTTACTCATAGTGAATTATATCATTAGTAATGTGAACAATTCTAAATGTATATCAAACATGTTTTTGCACATGATTTGTGTAAATAAAAGGTCCATATTTTGAATTCTATTATGAAATAGCATCTGTCCATCTTTGTTGTTGTTCAGTCAGCAATGTTATTGTGTAATTTTATACCACATGGGGAGTGTTTCACCGAGACTAAGATTGACTTTAAAGTTGGACTTAATTATGGCAGGCCGTTCATGCCACTTACTGGCATTGGTCTCTCAGGGGAAGTACAAATCATGGTCACATATCTACAGAACTGACATTTTGTTGATAATTCGTTATTGAAGGAAACAATATTATCTAAAGATCATAATAGAGAGACAAATGGTGAGAGCCTGAACGGCCTGCCATAGTTAAGTCCAACTTCCAAGTCGATCTTAGTCTTTGTGAAACACCCCCCTAGAATGGGTAGACTGGTCCTGTAGAAAAACATGAATAGTGAATGGTTAGTCTACCTCCTTCACACTTGGTACAACAACCTCCTATTGAGAGGAGTAGGGAAACCATCTTCACATAGAATAGGCCAGCCAGTTGGTGATCAAATTCAAATTTACCAGTGAATTTACATGCAGTTGCTTCACAGAATCGATCTTTCAATCTGTTTGTTTATTATAATGGATCCTAAGTATAGAGTACCAAAGCTGTGACGCCATACAAATCTATTTTTAGAATTTCTCAATTTTTTCTTCATTTTCCGAAAGAACACCAAAAATAATGTCCAAATGTTGAACACCAATTGAATAGGTTAAATATTGGCTGAGATATGACCATCTGAATAAAAATACTGTATAAGCTGTTATTTTCGCGATGGTTTTATTTTCGCAAATTTCGCGAATTGCAAATTATCGCGAAACTATCAACACGCGAAAATATCTGTAGTGAATTAATACGGAAGTACAGTACAGTACTTAGTACTGCAAAAGTGTCATTCGCGAAAGCAACGACCCGCGAAAATGTCTCTTAGCCTGTCATTCGCGAAAATATCTGTACGCGAAAATATCAGTTTATACAGTACTCCCCATAGGAATTCAGTGTTATTTGCTCTGGCTCCTAACCGTTAGGAGCCAGAGCATATGTCACTGAGTTCCCATAGGACATATATTCATTCAGATGGTCATATCTCATCCAATACTTAACATATTCAATTGGTGTTCAACATTTGGACATTATTTTTGGTGTTCTTTCGGAATATGAAGAAAAAATTGAGAAATCCTAAAAATAGATTATTGATGACGTCACACTTCACCACTCTATAGGCCACTCTAAACATTTTCCATTTCCTAATGGAGAGTATTTTCTCTTTAAAAAAAAATCCATTTCAGTCAAGCCATATATTCTTCACTATTTATTGTGACCACATACAAATGTTAGTATATGCAGCTATACTTTGAAATGTACATGATATCACATTTAGTTGATAGAAGGGCTCATGCTTAAAGATTTACTGGTACAAAGTTTAGGTATTATTATATTTGAAACTGTTCGTCATCCATGATTTTAAAAGGAAACCTTGATCTACACAATAAATCAAGGAATTGACTTTTTCACTTTGTAACACGGTACATTAATATTCCACAATTGGTTGAAGAGTGAACATACAAGGGTGTATATTATTAAAATTATATCATCATATACCTGGTATGGAGAACCCAAGATGAGAAAGGTAAAGTCTTGTTAATGATTTCCATTGCTGCTTGGTAGGGCATAGGGATGTTTTCTCATAAGGTGATATGACCTGCTACACAATAATGAAATGCGTAAGGGGGAGGGGGAACATGTTTCAAATGAAAGCTTTGGATGCAAGCATAATGATGGGGGCATGATTGAAAATATGTAGTAAGGCCTGTAGATGAATTTGACTTGCATACATGTAGGGTCTACGTGTAAATCATAATGCATACCATGCAGAGTACTAAACATTGTACTTTAAATGTTTTTAAACACGTTTCTTCCTTTTCACAAACTTTCACAAATAAAAGGCCAGTGATATGTATATATAATTTCTACAAAGCAGTATATAGGGACATGAACAGGTTACAAAATCATGCTTATTTCTTAATATTATAAAAGCTTGAGTGCTGTGCATGTCTGGTCACGAGACAGTGGATTAAAATCAAGGTCTTCCCTGCATCCTTTGCTCCTGTCGATGTTGATTTCGAGGAGTGTTTCGATCTCGGACTAACAGCTGATCGCGCTGTCGATTCATCTGCTCCTTCTTCCTGGTCACATGATCGTGTTCACGTGCTAGCTGACCTTTGAAGTCTACTGAGAGGTTCCTGTGTTTGACTGGGGGTGGGGCGAGGCGAGTGGTGGGATGAGGTGGGGTAAGGTTATGAGCCTGCAGCTCTGCCACGGTTAATGCCCCGTCTCCTGTAAAGGGTGAAATATTTGATACGAAGAGATGGTAAAATAACAACAACAACAAATTGAGAGTGTTTTTTGGACTCCTGTCCATGTAGGACTTTCTCTTTTAATTGTTGTTTAAATGCCTCTACCTGCTTCTACCTGATAAGTATGTACATGTGATGGGATCGAGAGAAAGATAGGGAGAGAAAAAAGAAAGAGAGAGAAAGACAGGGAGAAAAGAAAGATTGAGGAAGAGAGAAAAGGAGTGAGATATATAGGGAAAGGGAAAGAATAGAGAGAGAGAGAGAGAGCAAGAGAGATATAGGGAAAGTGAGAGAAATAGAAAGAGAGAAAGACAAGAAAAAGAGGACATGGCAGACAAAAATATATAGAGCGAGCGAGGGAGACAGAGAAAGAAAGAGTAATCGAGAGAAACTAATATTGATAGAGAGAGAGAGAGAAGGAGAAATAGTATAGGTATAATCACATTTCAATCATAACTATTATTTAACAAAAAATTGATGCAAGTGTCCGTGGTAACTTGATTAAAGTGATATATCTTAAACGTTACATTATTTTCAACAAATCAGAATCACGTACTACACGATCATAAATACTTTCGAAAAATCCACTTTAGACAATTTCAATTGCCTTATCGTCCATCACCTTTAGTAATGTGTGAACATTA
>BEXV01005109.1:0-19854 GCA_003118195.1 Hemicentrotus pulcherrimus | reverse complement strand
TTTGCCAGTGATTCATGCACTAACACTGTACTGTTCAATATCTCTTCATCTCCATCATAACATTTTGGTATATTTTTCTGTTGGTGTGTGTTTGAAATTTAGACAATTACACTTTTGCATCAATATTTGAATGGGTCTGCAATACACTGTATGTACTGTACAGTACTGTATCTCAATCCTTAATCAGATGCACAGTCCAACCATGGTCATTGTACATGCAGATGCAGCTGTATTTGTATTTTTCCCTATCACTAAACATGAAAATATCCATTTTCTTATTCTTTCATGATTTAATTTAAAAGAAAAACAATGATGCTACAACCTGTATTCTGTTTGCCTGTGCAGTTGTCTGTTGTACATGTACATGTACAGTATGTCTCATATACATGTATTCTCAAATGTTTGTCAGTCATGAAAGTCCTGCCCTGTACTAAAAGTGGGATGTTCAGAAGTCCTAAAAGCCTTATTGTGAAATTTCACCCTCTAATGTTCATGTATATTCCAGCCTAGGGAATTAGGAGTGTATGAATAATAAAGCCTTCCTGGCAGGCTGCAATCCCTCATCTCTCTCTCCTGAGGGGTGTGACATTCACTGGCAAGCAAACAGGCATCCAGTCACCTGATGTCCTGCAGCTTTTATGCCAGAGTGTACGGCATGCATGTTTCTTCTTTGGAACCCCATTCAGACGAGTACAATTTATTGTCTAGCTGAACGAAAATCACAAAACCTCATATGTTAAAGACCCTACAGTATCTGATGGAAATACATCTTGATTTAAATGGAAAACTGAAAGAATGCACACCTAGAATACAGATATAAAGGCATATAAAGGAATAACAATTATTCACCCTTTCATTATTGCACAAAAGCATTATGTATTTACATGTATATTAAAACCTTATTTTCTGCACCCCTCCAAATCATGGGTCAACAGCAGTCAAATTTGCAGAAGTTACAGTGCCGACATAAAATCTGCACCCCATCGGTTGTGAGGCGATGAGCCATGCTGAATGAATGCAAACTGCTAGTGCAAAGTCATTGTGAATATGCATTCTCCACATAAGATGATGTCATCAAGTCGATACCAAGTTTTGGGGTTGACAACTTCTGATTTTCAAAGATTTGGATTTGGAATTTTCAAAGAGCTGCTACTCCTCTGACAGACACTAAAATGGCATATAATTGATATTGATAATCTAAGGCTTATAGCTTTCAGTTGATATTATTCCTCCATTTCATTTTCAGTTTGGATCTGGTCTTTGAGTAGTTGACCTTTCAACCCTGAACAAGGTACAACAAAATATTGTACAGCAAAATGGAGGTGTGACTGTTTTAAACAATATTGATGAAGAATAGGATCCCTGTTGGCATAAATATCACATTAAAAAAAAATGGTACAATATGGTCAGCTATCACTCATGTGGCTTGCACCAGCTGTTATTTTGTACCCTCAAACCATGGATACGAGCGACTGTTGACTAATACATAATTGTAGACCTACTTCTAAAAGACTGGATTTCTTCCTTATGCCTACTAAAGACTGGGTGATTTCCCCCACATCACACACTCTTGACTTTATGCCCCTTTCATATCAAGGACAACCCTGGTATTTTAAAAGAGCATGGCCAATTGCTATATGTCAAGACTCAAGATCAATGACAAAGTATAGCTTTATTATGTTTACAAAAGGGCAAGGCCTTTTTACTCAGTACTTACTGTACCTCTAAGGAGGTACATGTACATGTACATGTACATGTATCTCCTTTGTTTACCTGGTACTTGAAGCTTGGCCAAACATGAAGGCACCTTTTGAAAAAAACATCAAATTTACTGTGTACAATTAAATTTGAGAGAAATCAGAAATAGTAATTGTTATTCTCCTGCTGTTCATTATTTTTTCAGTTATTGCAAGTTAAATTCTACCAGCTAATTTGCAGGCAAGGTCCAGCTTTTGATTATGGAAATGAATTAAAGAAATTGTACTTGAGTTGTATTTTTGAATTACCTGTGCATTTGCTGATCACAGAGTATACAGTACATATGGAGGGCCTTCAGCCCTTCACTATGAAATTCCACATTTACTATGAGACAGTGTACTGTGTATACCGTTACCTGTAAGCCTAAAGACGATGTTTACTGTAAATCTTGTACACATGAAACTGCCATCTTACATGTACAGTACATGTAGTTTAGATGCATCTAAAGATTCTTTATAGACTGCTTGATGATCTGATGGCATGATCTTGAAGACTGGCCATGACTTTGGCTCACTTCCCCCATAGATTCCATTACTTATAAATGCCTATGAATGATATGCAGGTAATGCCATACTGAATATACCCACCATCTACATGTACTTCCTTCGCAACATCATACTGCTTGGATGCATGATCATGCAAGCTAGGTACCAACTGCACTGGAATCTTTAACGCTCATTCAGACTACTAAAATTACATTGTGTAGCTACGTGAACGTGTAAACAGATACTGTGTAGCTACATGTATATGATAAGTCATTTTTTTCCTAGTCTGAATTTTGTTATATAGTAAAAATGTGTAATGAAACGTCAAATGAAACATCATATAGTGATTCCTGTATTCTTTGATCATGTAATTTGGCAGGGCCTATCTTGAGCATACACTGATGATTGGCCAGTTGTCATGTCAACCGACCTCTTTAAAACTAATTAATGTATTTACAATTTTCATGTGAAGTGTCTAAATGATATGATTCTCTTTTCATGTGTGTATGGCTGTTTGCCCTTTTGCCATAAAAAGATGCTTTATAGGACGTTTCTCTATGTGAGTTTTGTATAAATGGCCTTTAGTCTGAATGGGCTATAAGGTCTATAGCTGTCATTGATGTGAGATGTGGACCGTTTAATTATATACACTCTTTTAATTCCCTCGTGAAAATGATGCCCCAGCCACTAGCCTATTAATTGTATACCATTTGAGAGGCGCTCTCCTCAAGGACTAATAGCTCATTTGGGTCTACAAGGTAAATGTTAAATGTACATACTTTTAGTATGGCTAAGTGTGCAAAGAAACACTGCCAATTTGAACGCTGTGAGTGTGATACAAAGTACACTATAAATGTATCTCTTCACAGTAAACATGTACATGTACATGTAGGTGCACTTTTTCTTTGTACCGGTAAACAATATATTCCTACTGACAATGTGTATATTAACTCTACAACTTTTATTTTATATACACTCAATAAATAAATAATTGAAATTGAATGAGTTTTCAAGTTGAGAATTTCTACAGAAAATATTTAATGAAATACAGGTATAGCACAATTTCATATTGGCCTTAGGAATCTGCTCAGGTTCCTATAGTATCAAAAGAGGAAAGAAATTATTTGTGTATTGAGAGTTGGGCAAGAGAACCATTTTTTCTTCTAATTCACAGTTTTAAAAAATATACAGTGTCCAAGCACTAAGACGAAAAAAAGACTTGATACATGGCTGATCGTCAATGAAACAGACTTAAATCTTTTGTCAGCTCCGCTTGTTGCTACGGCAGGCAGCCAGTGAAAACGAATTCCTTCGATAAAATTATGGAAATGCAAGCACTACTTTAAACAAACAGAACTTTGTCATTCCTTGCTCATTTTCCCTGATTGCGGTGTCATATGAATGGGCAGAAACTCAACTTTCTAGAAATGTGATTTTCTCTATGGAATTCAGATACCGTCCGCTAAATGACTTTTGGTTTCCTCTCTTCAAATTTTGTTCACTCATGCATGAAATATGAGTTGCATCAAATGAAAGAGGAGGACTTCAGCTTTATAAATATGCGTCATTTGTTGATTATAATTGTGATTAAGTTATGATAAAACATCGATAATTCTCGGTTTCGTTTTTTCTGAGACACACTTGTACATGTACATACAAGTACATAAAAGAAGAACTAATGTACATGTACATGTATCTGAATATTGTCTTTCTTTAATTTGGATTTCAATCTCAATACAATAATTTGAACCGGTATGTGAACTATTATTTAAAACCTCTTTCGATCTTTTTTTTTTGTCTTTCTTGGTACAGAGTATGCTTATGGAGGACACCCTTTCCCGTTCACTGGAATATTTGAGATAGAACCCAGAGACGTCACTGATTTAGGAGAACAATTTAGTTTTAAGTAAGGTCTTTCTGTATGATTTCGCATATGATTTAAATTTCAAAATATGAAGTGTATTGAATAAATGTTATCATTACAAACCTACTAATCTCTAATGTTAAAGTAATAATAAAGTAAATGATTATATATGTCCCATTTGTAAACCATTTGTTGATTATATTGCTATTTCATGTGTATTGTTGAGTTTAGAGAACTTCTTTTTTTATAGGAATGATTTTAAAAAAATTAGAGAGAAAAAAAGATAACTAACTTGTTAACTTCTTTTGGAAAAAGTATTTTTTTAAATACAACAGTAAAAAGAAGAAGATCAATATGGCAAAAATGTACATCTTTGAAATACATGTACCCAGCCATGCAGAGTAATCTGTTAACACTTGAAATACATGTAAGAGTCTGATTGCAGTAAAACGATACACAGTGTATTGACATTAGGTATACGTGCAGATCTGTTAGATCATAATATCTATATTATTTCTATGCCAGACAATAATAGCAGAATATTAAGAAATATTTACACTTGCAGTTATTAAACAAGTTTGTGCAAGCTGGAGAACATACTACCGTAGGCATCACAGCAGGTAACAGAAAGGATAAATTTATGAGTTAGGCTTTTCCATATATGTGTATAATCATCGATGAAGGTTTCAGTGCAGTTGCAACCTATGTGCACCTTGGATCACAAGTATAGACTACTGATTTGCAAACCATCATTGCTGGAAATGGGAATACCAAATTGCAAGTGTATTATTGCAATCAAACTTTGAATATTGACGAAAACTGGTCATAGGATAGACATTGTAAGATATTGGCTTTAGAATGTGAATTATATTTTGGAGAATTATAATTATCTATCCATAATTCAGGCTCCATATTATTTTGTCACACTCATAAGTGGTCTGGATTTAAATTCATAAGGTTAATATGCATGCCCCCTTGGCCTTGTTAATACATGTATTTTAAATATGAGGGTGGGGGTAACCTACATATACATGTAGGTACCTGTTAAGCGTGAGCCAGGCCCAAAAATACTCATTCAGCAGCTGTATTGACATGATTTCTTTTCATTTGATTGACAGGGAAACTATAGTTCTAGGCCAGACTGACCTCACAGAGGAAGACGTAGTTAAAGTAGTAGACTGCCTTGGAAAGAAGTATCCTGGTGAAGCCTATCATCTCATTCACAAGAACTGCAATCACTTCACACAGGAACTAGTACAAGTAAGCAGCCCAAAAGTTTTGAATTGGTTACCTCTACAGCCATCTAAAGATGAGAAATGGAAATTCTACTTTAAAAATAGAAAAATCCCATTGAATTCTTTTCCCCATCACTAAAATTGAAATCATCAGAAAGTGTAACTTCTATGCTTTCTAATGATACTTTGTTTGGTTTTTCAGGATCATGCGCCACAGAACACTGTTGCCTGTAGAATTTTGTGCAAAATTCCAGTTGGTTTCACTTTCTTGCAAAAACGCATTAGGTGGCATGGTGTCGGGGTAATGACTTTGTCAACCGGCTTAATTGCTTATTCTAGCTATCAGTTTTTAAAAACAGGTTTATGATAACAGGTTTACAAATAAAGTGGCCTCCTGATGCATGGGTGGATAATTATTGATTGGTGTCTCTTCATCACAAAGTGTTAAATATTCAACCATGATGCAAATGGTTATGACTTATAACCAGGGAGTGTATTTAGGCCAAGTGACTATTAAAAGCCATCTCCTTGATATTATGTCTGTATGTGTTTTCAGAAAAGTGAACCAACTGCAATTTGTGTGCACTTAATTTCAGTATGATGGTAATGTTCTGTGAAGCATGACCATAAAAAACGCTATATAAGGTATAATCTAAAAGCACCTTGGGTACTCACATGTATAACATTAATGCTCCCTCAATGGCTGCAGTGGACCTACGGTAAGTGTGAAGGCCCGAGGCTGTGCTACAGGATACATAAATTTGTACTATATTTATAAATACAGCCCATTTGCATTCAAAGGGTCCTGATTGAACTGTTTTATACATGTGTGCTATGTGAAAAACTTCAAAATCTTGGGGGTCTTTACCTGGATTTTGAGCACCATGTGTCTCGGGTGCCTAGTATTTATCCCTGCCCGTGGAAAGATTTGGGGAATTTTTTTAGGAATTTGAGAAATGAAACAAGGCATTACTCATGAATTTTTTAACTTACAAGTCACCATCACATACTTAAATTTACATAGTTTTAAACAAAAGAAAGGGAATTTCCCTACTTCATATCAATTTCACTGAAACAAAATATTTTTCTGCCGGAAGGATTTAGGGAATTTTGAAGAATTTGAGAAATGAGACAAGGCCTAAATCCTGTTGCAGTATTATTAGTCACCATCACATCCTTCCAATGACATATCCAAATATCCTACAAATGATTTATACATTTACGTCTAGACACACTGTCACTACATGTGTGTATATAATATTTTTTCTTTACATTTACTTGCTGAGTTTATATTTACATTTACATTTGAAATTTAATCTGTATTCTTTCTGGTATATCATGTTTACTATTCACCATGTAATGATGTTTTCATGTATATGTATGTCTTTATATATATTTTTATGTTATACAGGGCCCCCAAGTATAACAGTATTTTACTACCGATGGAGCTACCCTGTTGAAATAAAACAAAATAAATAAAAAATAAATAAAACATAATTTTAAATGATAGAAAGGGAATTTCCCTTTTTCATTGTAACAAAATATTTTGGCACAACATTTTTAGTCTATACCTAGCTCATTTTTCTTATAATGCCTTTATAAAAATAATAATAATAATAATAATAAATCCTATCTGAAGGTATCAAGTTCTATATGTACAGCTGCAGTATTCTTTTGACACAATTTCTGCTGACAGTAAGAAGGGCATTAAATGTTTGTTAAATCATATTACATTTTTATCTCTGATTGGATTGATACCATTTCTACCCCTAGATACTCTGTGCCAAGGAGATACCTTCGTGGATCAACCGATTGGCTGCAGTAGGAGCCCGTCTACCCTTCATGGAGCGCATGCTACCCAAGGAGTGGCTTACCCCACTAGCCCTGGTGGAGAACAACTCGGTCAAGGAACCCGAACCTTCAAGAACACCTAGTGACTCAGAAACGGGCAGCAAGTCATCATTGTTATGACAACCCTGATATCACCTCAAGGGAATGTTTTTTTATACAGAGTGCCACAAGGATGTGATGTGTACTTGCTTTTTATTGTAACTTTATAAGGAAAGATGACAGAGAGGATCTCTCCTTGGAGCATACTTTCTTGAAAGCATACTGTTGATCCATCATTTTCAGACATCATTCTCTTATTTATTTGAATGTATGTGGAGCTTGGTAGGATAGTTGAACCATGCCTTAACTTTCATGAAAATCTACATTGCTGTTACATCTAAACTAGAGTCCAAACAATTCACTGACCAAGCTGATAGCAATCAAAAACCCATTTCTGATGTCGAAATGAAAGTACCGCTAAGGTGCCAGGTGCCAGGTGCCAGTCGAAATGGCAGTTTGAAACATGGGACTGATTGAAATTTTCTTATGTTGAAAGGCAATATTAATCATATCAAAACGTGAGGGAAAAAAATACATCGAAAGAGTAAGATGTATAATAATGAATATGCAAGAGGTTTTTAGAATTCATTGTCAGGTCCAGATGTTTTAGTTGTGTCATTTTAATTCAACCACAGATGTTTGCTTTTAACCAGGCAGTACGATTACTATGATATTACAGTTCCTCACGATATTAATAATTCTTTGATCAATTCTTTTCTGAAATTGAATTCCACCATATATTCGGTAGATTTTCCTACCCGTTTGTAGGATGGAAAGATAGAACAAGCTTGCAGCACTGTGCCTTCAGAGATATTATCTGCAAATATTTAACCTATGGTCATTCATTATACAATTGATAGCTATAGTTTTTAGAAAATGGTATCATTTGGCACAGGTGGATTGCCATAATGTAGGATGTCAAATGAGCAAGTAGATCAACTTTGTGGCACTCTGGCCAAATTTTACTAGCTCTTTTATGAACTTACCGTGTTGAATATACAAGATAGATATCTATTTTTGTGTGCTTACACTTGTAAAAAGCTAATTATATAACAAAGTAAATTGTTTACAAAATATATGTATATATATTTATAGAGGTAGAATTGTATCGTTGTCTGCATAATTTATTCTAATAGAGGTTGAATTAATAATTATCCTGGTAGAGTGTAGATGATTAGATGTATATTTGCATTGTTCCTATGGGTATCTAGTATTAAGGAACATGTGGACTGTGCCTTTTGGACTTTATAGAAATTTCAGAAAGGTAAAAGGAATATTTCTTATATGAGGGAAAGAGAGTGACTTTATTTCCTAGCTCGAAAAAATTGCTAGAAACATGTAGGTCATGCTCATACGATCGTTGATTAGTCTTTTGAGAGGATTTATGACTTGCTGCAACCACTGGGTAGGCGTGGAAACACCCCTTTTAAAACATAGTCAGCCCTAATGTCTCCCTATAGATGTATCTTGAATGAACTGCAAGCCTGCAGTTCATCCATAGGTGAAGAGCCTCTTGGAAAAACATGACAAGTACATGTAGCACATTTGGGAGGACTAAACCCTCATAAATGCAGAACATGAATATTTTCTTCAAGAGATGTATGCTCTTCCTATTCTCAGCAGAACAGGTTGTGGTGCGGTGAACCACAGTTTTCAAATTGTTGAATTGAATTTTTGAGAGAGTGAGTTATAGTGCTTTTGCATCTGGGGAAACAGAAATTTTTGAAAGACAAACTCTTGTTTACATGTATGTCTTCTTAATACAAGTAGACAAACCCCTTTTCACTGATGTCGAAAATTCTTTCCAATGGAAGACAATGTCAAGGTACCCTCTCAGGATACAAACTTAATGACTGCATGAACTTGACCATAGTAGTTGGAATGTGATGAAAAAGAATTTCTCAGGAATTAGGTCAAAAGAGAGGTATAAACAGCATCAAAGTAGCATTCTATGTATCCACAATGCTCAGTAAATGGCGTGAAGGTAAAAAAAATATCTGTTTTGGCAAGGTATCGCAGTATCTGAGGCGAGCTTTGTTATGAAAATGAAATATGTTGGGTATGTTGGGCGATATTTCTAGCGTGTTACTCTGATGCTTGAGAAAGTGGCTTTGGCGAAGAAAAATTGAGGGCATGAAACTTACTTGTTTGGTTATATATTTCCTTACCGGTGATTCATTGTGTACTTAAGTTTGCATATTGCGTTATATAAAACATTGAACGTTTATACCTTGCTTTTAGTGTACCTTTTAGTATTAAATTGTATCCATAAAAAAACGATGCAAATACATTAAGAAAGGAAAAAATGGATGGGAGATGTGATGTTGCAGACAAAAGAGATTACCAACCAAAATGTCTAAAAATGAATTCACATTTGTATTTTCAAGTTATTTAGTCTTAATATTCTGAGCTTTGCCAATCAAATACGCAGCTTTTGCGTACCGGTATTTTGTTTCTTGGCTTGCCCACAGTAACTAAAGATTACCTGCTCGATCTTCTAATAAAACAAGCTTCGGATAAAAATCTTGGAACTATTAAAGATGGCATCTTCAAATCCGTCTGGTTCCAAGATTTTTTCTGACTTATTTTTAATTACAACATCGAGCACCCAACCTTTACTTACTGAGTGCAAGCCAAAAAAATTCTTTACACATATTGAAGTTACTGCCTTACATAAACAAAATACCCAAACGTAGCTGTATTCCAGTATGCAGGCAATATAACACTTTTGTTGAAATATTATGTTTTTTGTTTTTTGATTTGTTTCATTTTAACATTAACAGTGAGGCAAATATTGTTAAGTACAAAAGTGATGGAGAGAGTGAGCAACAAAATATCATGTGCACATCATTATATCTACAGTGCGTTCATATATAGACCATCGTACAAACTTAGGATATTCAAGCTTTCGCACCTTTTGAAAATGATTATTGGCTATGAGGTTGTTAAAGGAAGACAAAAAATGTATTTATCAGAAGAAAAAAAAAAAATGTTTTTGATCTTTGTACTACTTCCTTGCGTAAAAATTGATATTGTAGAGTTTGTTGCCTTGTGGAGACGCGATAGCTCAGTTGGTAGAGCAATGGTCTCGTAATCAGGTGACCTGGGATCGAAACCAAGGCGATGGGCTAGTGCCCTTTGGTAAGGCATTAATCCTTATTACCAGGTCCCTTGGAGAGGATCTACCGTAAAGCCATCGGCTGTCTGGTTGCTTTATACTAACAAGCATTTATGCTTTCGTAGCAGCCAGGTGAAATAACCACCACCACCACAATGTTATTATTGCTTCTCTGTTGACATATTGTAAGACCTCCATGTACAGTACATCATTGTTATACTTTTATCTTAATTCACTGCTAACTTATTCATCTATTTGGTGCTTATAATGCTTGAAGATACAAGGTACATGTTAATCATAGATATGCTGATGAACAAATGAGATTTAAATCTCTTGGGGGGGGGGGAACCCCCAACAAATATTAAAACAAGATGTAGCTTGATACAGCTGCAAAGCAAAGACAGAGTGTGTATTCATGCAAGGTTGCCTAATATTTGGTGTAAAGATATACACAACTATAGACTCAGTACTGCATTGATTTTTCACACTATTTCATTCACAGGTTTGTAGATCTGTGTGCTGCATGGGTGCTTTCTCACTGTCGCCTTATTGAGTTCACTTTTCAAAATTATGTAGAAAACTCAAAGGTCAATCATTGTCAGGCTAATGGAATGATGTATGAAAGTCCAAACGATTTTTCTGTGGCCCAAGGTAGGTCTTGAATTAGTACATGTATATTATGCACTTCAAACTTTACCATTCTATCAGGGCTATTAGTTATTAATGTAGTTTGTTGTATTATCAGGGTACATGTGGAAACTAACCCACTACGTTGCTAATACTTCCCAATCTTAAAGGTAAAGACCAGTAATGGTCATGCGATTGCATTGTGAAAGAAACGTTGTGGAATCAATCAGTAAAGGTTGATCATCTAGCATCTAGCATCTGCAAGGTTCTGGAATCATCAAAATGATAAGAAAGTTGGCCCATTCTTCGTAAAGTGACAAGCACTATACACAGAAAGATGTATATGGGACTACCCTGTATCTCTCACAGACCACGAGAGAAACAAATTTACCAAATATATGAATTAGTGGGCGGTTTCCCGGCAAATTTTTTATCATCATGTATTAGTCAAAACATATTCTTTCACATGATTGGTAATGAGAGCTTCCATTTCATTTTTTGAAATTGGGGCATTTCCAATACTGGTCTTTACCTTTAACATTTGTAGTTTCCTTCCTAGCTATTGTTCTGGACAGTGTGAACACATTCTCCCTTCCTTTAATAGTCCTGGCTACTATGCTTGAGAGTGAACACATCCTTTGTCTTGCTCTATCACACCTTTGTTTCCTTTTCCTGTGTGAAGTCAGACAAGGACATGGATTTTTGCAGTTCTTATTTCCATGGTGACACACTTCCGAGTACGTACATGAAGGGGTTTTTACATTTATTAAAGCACAGAAAGTAATTAACATATACTCATATTTATATATCTTTAAAAATATTGCTGATTCAAGTGCCCAGTCTATATTCACAAGATGGCTGCCTAAAATAAAAAAAAATATGATTGTAACATGAGAAAAGGAACAACAACAAATATGGCATGTTTTCAATTTGTTTACAGTGATGTGCATTTATTTTTCATTTGCACCAATTTGCACCATTAATGCGAAATTTAGCCCATTAATCCATTATTTACAAGGGTTTTGGGTCAAGTTATTGTATTTTTTAAATGTTAAATCAGTATTTTTATTTAATCTGTGTGAAAGTAATGGTGCATATTTGTATTGAAGTATATTCTTGTGCAAGATGTGTGCGAGTATCATTTTATTGGACACCCTTAATAACCATACAGTTTAATACTAAGCCGATAATAAACCAACAATGGGTTCATCTCTTTATAGGTATATCTATGAAAAGGAGGATAGTATAATCTTGCATTTGTTAAATTGCAGATTGAGAGAATTTAAGAAAAAAGAAATTCTGAGAGATTACTTTCCCCCCACAGAATGAGTACCGGAAGTACTTAGGTGAAGTGTTGTTAAAGGGATAGTGCAACAGATGGGAAAAGGGAAGGAGGCATGTTGTATCATTAGCTCAAACATGGCAATATATTGTGTATGTTATTGGTACTGGGTATGATGCCCAACACTGATTTCAATCATGTTTAAAGTAAGTCTTAGTGAGTTAAAAAAAAAAAAATTGAAACTTTAAAGACACATCTTTGCCCGTTATTGGACCCATCCTCTCTTACATTATAAAGTCATTTGTATTTGACAATCTCAAGGGAAATATTTTAATAGTGACTAGGATAGACACTTGTTTCATATGTCAATCCTCTTTTTGTAACTCTGAATTAATCATAAATATGTACATGTGATCGTATCCATCTATCTATAGATTGTGTTGTATTAAATTTGTACTGTTTGATGTTGTGTAATCCTTGATTTGCTATAAAAACAAATGAGAGTTTGTAGAATTTTTTCTTCATGCATGACTTTGGTTCATGTGCATTACTTGGGTAAAGAATCAGTATTATAAGAAACCTGTACAGAAAGGGGAATAATAAATACCACAGCAGGTGTATGCCTGTAGCTACTTGTGACTTTTAAGTTCTATTGGAAGTACCCAGGGAGTGGAGATTGTGCACACAGCGTGTGCGGGCAAGCACTGAATCCAATGACCGGGGTAATAGTATATTTGTAAAGCGCTTAGAGACATTTGTATTAAGCGCTATATAAAAATTAATATTATTATTATTATTATTACTACATATTTGTTTTTAACCATAGCTTTCAACACCACATACCCCAAAAGCACTCAGACTCTGGCAGACTGGCCTCAAAGTCTTACCCCAGGATATAGTTGGAGCATCCCTGCTCAGGATATGACGGTAAACTAATATGCAGAGGTGCAGTACAAGGAATGCCAAAATTGATACCGCTATTTTGAAGTCCAGTTCACTTGGAAGACGTTTAACCACTTCAAACTGCATTTACCTACGGCAAAAGTGAGATGCATAGTACCCTCCACAAATACATGTATCTGTTTAGTATATAACACAAAGATCATGGAGTGCGAGACTGCGAGTAGTATACTTTCCGACAATGTTTGTCTTCACCCCATGGTATTGCATCTTGACATTCATGAACACAAAAAGTGATATTGAAGTTTTTTTTTTTCTTTCTAGGTTGTTTAAAGTTTTTATGGTTGTCTCATGTTATCGTGACTGGGCTCAATCTCAAAACTTGTATTTTCTAATGGAAAGGAAGAGATGAAAGAAATGGGGTGAAATATATAACCCTGTGTGCAGCTTTCTAGGGCCTACCAGTAATGTGAGATTGTGCACAGTGTGTGCGGGCAAGTTTTAAAATCCAATGACCGGGGTAACAGTATATCTGTAAAGCGCTTAGGGACATCATAGATGTATTAAGCGCTATATAAAAGCGGAATATTATTATCAAAAGTTTTAAAGATAACGCACCTTGAAAAGTTATCATATATTGAACTCATTATCACTACGATATCATTACATTTGTTGAGGTTTCATGAGCCAATTATGTTTGCATTGTGTATGGGCAGGGTATGTTAGTTTAACTCTCATATCCCTGGTATGGGCTACCTTTCAAGTTTTAAAGCTACATGGAAAGTTGCTATATATATCATGTGCTGGAAATCGGATTATATTTGATTTCAAATGTACCATGTGTGAAGAAAATGTAAAAGGCTTATAATCTGCTTTAAGAAGAAATGTACTGGATCATGGATGTAGAAAGTTGGTTTGTAGACAGTCCCGTTTTCCTACAATTATAAGGCAATGTTTCTTTCTTTTCTTTTTAAAACTGCCTTGAGCTCCATATTAATAGAAAATTAAGTGTTGGAACAAATCTGTGTAATTTATTATATTGAGTCATTATGGCTGTAATGTGTACCCAGACATTTCCCCTGACAAGAGAGGGAGGGCTGCACTTTTTATACATGTTTCAATCAACAATAATGTACATTTTGTAAGCTGACATTTGATATGCCGGTACCATTGAATATTGGTTAGAACAATGAGGATAAAGATAAGAACAGTATTTTTGAAATCTTAGTGTTTCTGTGGAGTCAACTTATAAAATACAAAGTACAACTGCTCAAGGAGTAACAACTTTTTTGTTGTTGTACAAGTTACTGCCAGGGCAGTTTTGTTTGTAATTTTCTTTGCTATGTATTGGGAATAGTAATAGTTGCTTAGTACTAGATGTGAATTTTAACCTAGAAAGTTCAATAGGGTAATATATTACAGATGTTAATACATGGATGACACTGCCTAGTCTTGCACATGAACTATTTAACTATTACAAATATTGCCTAGGTCTCATTTTGGGGGAAAATAAAATTTACTATCACATTTTTGTATACAAGTCTCGTTTCAGTGTGTGATTATTTCTTTCATTCTTGTCTTTTCATTCGTTGTTAGTTGTATTTGAAATGAGATGGAAGAAAAAGAAATCATTGTCATTTTATCAAATATTTATTTCAAAAAATATTATAGATATTTACATCTTAGGCAAATATCTTAACCATCAATAGAAAAAGATATTTGTGGTCAAATGTTCTGAGGTCCAGCAAATAGGGGCGCTGGCATCATGGGGGAAGGGGTACTTTTCCTATGTTAAAGGTATTTGACGGGGGAGGGGGGGGGGGCACATGGCTCTCATGCCCATCCATTCCCGGATTGGATGCATAACATTAATAGTAATACTTTAGTACTCTAGGAGGATGGTACATCAATATAAAGGGGCAAAAGACATATACATGTAGTGTTCAATTGCCCAAAGCCACTAACAGCCGTGCACACTATTAATTAAGTATGTGTCTTCTTAGCTAACATTGGCAAATACCTTCACCCTATGACACTTGTTTCTAGGCAGAGAGATTATACAGATTATACAGTGTTAAGGCTTGTTCAGATATTAACCGCCAAGTTTTTGTTAACGTGTAAATGACTGGCAACTGCGCGGAACAGGTTCTACACTTACTGAGCTCTGTGTTAAAAGACACAGAAACTGTGGAGTGTACAGTATTACATTTTATGTCGTCTTAAAATGCCATGATGAATATTGAATAATGAGTACATGTTTAGGTAACTTTACCAAGACTTGGCTAAATTTCTTATCATTTTGATGATTCCAGAACCTTGCAATACACACAAATTCTTATATGCTAGATGATCAACCTTTTCTGGTCGATTCCACACCGTTTCTTTCACAATGCAATCGCATGACCAGTACTCGATCAACTTCATCTTTAACTAATATCATTCAACACAGTCAATGTCCTGGCTCTCGACAGATGATATCAAATCTATGAGTAATACAATTCTATACTGGGCCTTGTTTCATTAAACTTGATACATGTTCAATATTAACAAGTTACAAGAGCTGATATAAGCTACTAAAATTGTGGCATCTGATTGGCTGAGAGCTAATTTGTCATACTAATTAAGCATTTGTTTCTGACAAAAAGTTTCATGGAACAGGGCCTACATTGTAAGTGTTAAAATCATACCTCCCAGATCAAAGCAAAGATTCTTTGTAAACAAAGGAATCAAAGGGCAATCAAGTCCTTTCTGCACCACCTATGGACATGGTAATCCCTAGTTCATGTGCAATATACAATAGGGTGAACATGAATGAATTTGAGCTGTTTAAGAACCTTTGCTATCCTAGATATCCTGTAAATACCAGGCAGACATAGTTGCATCTTTGATGGTTAAAACTGGAGCAAATCTGCTAACTTCCTGAACACAAGATTTATTAAAAAAATTGTTTAAAATCCTCCATGCATTTCACCACCAACATCTGATAGTTGAGAAAAATTGGCGTTTACAAAAAACTTACAACACAGAGTACATATTCCTCAGGGAAGTGCATGTTCATTTGGGATCTACTATATTTAACTTTTCAAATAAGAAAAACATTGAATGTCTCATTTAGTGGAGTATGGTAAAAGTATGAAGAGAATTCCAGAACAAATGTTTCCATCACTAATAGGTGTAGAGATAAAATAATGCTAAATAATCGTCTACTCATGCCCCATGATGATATGGGGTATTGTTCACATATACAAAAATAAATATATTTGTAAAGAGAAAATATCCCCAATATATAAATGAAAATAGAAGAAGCTGGCTATGCAGATGATTTTTGTATTTGTTTCTGTATCACTGAGTTTGGACATATATACAAAAGGATAATGTCAAGGAAGATGTCGCTCAATCAATCCCTTTTTTCATGATGATGCTGTAAAAACACACAAAATGTAAGTATTTCCTTGGATGACTCTGTTGCAAATACCCGGTATGACAATGATGAAAGCTTAGATTTGGTGCCCATATTTTACTCAGTAAACAGACAAGAGTTTGAGCAGCAATGGCACTCTATCATTCCATAGGCTTTTCATCTGGTGTCCACTTTTCATAATCATCCGATTCCTCATTGTCTGTCCTTGATGGTAACACATCACTGCCATCTTCTTTGTTTCCTCGTTCTTTTATTCTATACACCTCATCCACTTCAGCTACACCCTCATCATCATCAAAGTACTTTTCTTCCTCGTCCCATCCACGAATCGCCAGCGAGTCATAGTCCGTGTTGTTGTCAACCGCTCCATAGTCAAAGTCTTGGTCACCTCCACTGAGGAACCTCTCCCTCATTATGTTTTGGAACTCTTCTCGCAGGAGATGCTTCTCTGCTTCTGTGGCAGGAGTTGGTTGGCGCCGAGTCATGGGTGCCGCATCTTCATCCTCTTCATCCATCATTTCATCTTCCTCCTCCTCCTCTTCATCAGCTTCTCTCCCGACAGTTTTTTGTAGGGAATGATCCACGCCCCTGGAATGACCTGAAAACAACAACCAAATAAAAGTGTCTATAAGAATGTTTCGATCCTGTATTTACATTTTGTTAAGATACAGTCAGTGTACATACTGACCAAAACCCATTTTGTCAACAAAGAAATGGGCATTAAGCATTAAATGATCATGACAATCAAATAATGAAAAATCAAGACTACGGCAATAGTTAATTGCATGTATCAGGGACACAAAATTCTGCAGAGCTGTGGAGAAAGATATTTTAAGTATACCTCTGAAAGGCAATGTGAATGTGATACTATGTTCATTTTGTGTGCCATCTCAACTTTACTGCACTTGTTATTTTCCCACACAAATATACAAAGCATATATCTCCAATTCTCCATGCTTACTCTAGTCAAAATTATTGATCAAATTTGATGAAGACAAAGACATTACACTGGACAATAAATTTTTCTTCAATCTTACTACTGAGAAATCAATCATCACCTGTTCTTTTAACATCTGCCTTCTTCTTCTCCTCCTCCTCCTCCTCCTCCTCCTCTTCTTCTTCTGCGTCTTCCTCTTGATCCTGTTGTCTCTTGTAAACCTTTTTAATTTCCTGATCCTGCAGGAATGACATGAGGATCGTTGAGAACTTCAAGTCTGTCTGGTCAATCTTAGTCCTAGTCTCCAAACGCTCTTCAGCCGTCAGATACTGTCCAATAAGCTGTTCGTACATTAAAGGATCTCTGGCTCTCATCTCATCATCACTTAAATAACTCCCCTCCTTCTCCAATTTTTTGAGCGCTTCATAACGTCGGTTTTTCACGACCACAGACATTTTTCCAGCACCGAGTCTCGTCTTAGCTTCCCCGAGGTAAAACGATACCTCGTACACATCAGAGACAGGGTCGAAGCAAACGAGGTCGTCTTCACATAGGTACGGGTGGAAATTTTCAATGAATACTGCAGGAGAGTGGTGAAACTGTTCAGAGAGGATTTTGATTCTTTCACTTGTTGATAGTTCCACATCATCTCGTTGCTGGTTTTTGATGCGGGCATTGCTTAGTGCAATGTTCTCAAACATTCGAAGTTGGGCATTCAACAGTTCATCATCATTTGGGTGGTCTGCAGTGTCTGCAGGGTCTGGTTTAGGAGCTGTTATTGATTCCATACTTTCTGGAGCTTGGTTACTTTCCATACTGGAGACTGAATTTACATTTCCCTTTGATGTAGAAAATGACACAATACATTTGTTATAACATAAGTAATAAAACAAAATTGAAATGAAGATCTTCATCATAATTACATGCATGTTCCATGAGTCATGAGAAGTATCAGTACCTACATGCACTATGAATATGACAGACAAAGAAAGCGGACAAAATATACAGTTCCTCAGGTAGACAAAGGAACTTCCCTTCACTGCTATTATGTAAAAATGTGTAGAACAGGTGAATATGCATGTGACACCTGTTCTACATACTTTTTACATAATGGCAGTGAAGGGATGTTCCTTTGTCTATCTGAGGAACTGTATATTATGTCCGCTTTCTTTGTCAGTCATGTTCATAGTGATGTATGCAAAAATAAGTGTGGATGAGAACCAATATTGGACGTATCAATCAAAAGGGATTGAAACGTTCAATCCCCTTTGAATGATGCAAGTCTGTAGGCTTTAGCGTTAAGACATATGATGAAATGATCTAGTCTACCGCGTACCGGTAAACTAAGTTGTAGTTTAAATTTAGACCACATACATGTAGCTGCATTACGATCCTGGCTGTATATTAAAAACTGTTCAGACTATTCTCAACATTTCAAACACCACTGTACAAAACTCAACTGAGTTCACTCAAAATCGGTACTGTACTTAAGCGACAATTGATGACACCTAAATAGCATTAAAATACAATCTTTTCAACTTACCGATGTTAGAAAGAATATTTTGAAAATTCAAATCACGAGTCTAGTGTCAAACTTGCCGATCAGCTACATCGTATTCATTGTGTGCATTCGTGTGCAATTGTGTGCAGTGTGTATATTGTGTGTAATTGCTGCCTCTCAGCAAGTAGTACAGTGCTAGAGGTCTATGCTTTGCTGGAGTGGATTTAGATCTGTAGATGGCAACTAGATCTAGACCTTAAATCATTTTTGCTAAAAATGAAAACAAAAGAAACATCACTGCCTAAACTGGGGCTTTTGTCTACTAACGCTCTAGAAACAAAAACTCAAAGATCAGCTATGCGTGACATTGTCATGACTCGGCGCGCAGGCGAGGGTTCAACGTACGTATAGCGTTTTTTTCAAAATCATGCATGCGCGTCGTACGTGAGAGCGTTTTCAGACCTTTGAAATGCGCGACGTCTCGTATTATGTGCGACACTCGGTAGCTCTGCATTACAGATAATGCAAAGTTTTTGTTTTTTGTTGAAAATTGGATGGATAGTCTTGTTATTCTTTAAAATGTTGATATATTCAGATGCCCCTGTGGATGTATTATAAGCACTAGAAAAATGTAGCTCTTCAAACACTTCTGCTTTTAAGAAAAATGAATACCGGTAAAATTTACTGGTGCTCCTGCCTCCTGGTAAATTTTTAATATTTCAAATAGCGCCCAAGGCCATTCCACGGCAGCTGCAACCATGAAAATCTCAGAATATTCGATTGTAGTCAAGACACATTGTTTTAAAGCTATAGTAGTCTTGAGAGCTATACAACAT
>BEXV01005104.1:1637-19133 GCA_003118195.1 Hemicentrotus pulcherrimus | reverse complement strand
GTGTCAGGCAGCGCTTTTGTTTTGAAAATCCTTGCAGAGTTGTTTGTTAGGTGACAGACCTCTTTCACATCATTGTAAAATTTAATTGAAACTTTGCCATGACTTTTTTTGTTTATAATTTGAGGCTTCAAACACTTTAGAGGGGCTTTTAATTTGACTCCATTGAAAAATGGTCTATTGTTAGGACCAGGAACAGGGTTGAGATGGTACAGCAAATGTTTTAGTTTTGAAATCATGTACACATATTTGAGACTGGGCGTGTTTTTAAATTTTCCATTGGTTTTTATTAAGAGTATTATACCATGATATACCTTACAGTATCTCTGAAATAAGTAAAATATATACAGATGACATAAATGCCTGGTTTTTCTCTAAAGCTCTCCATAATTATGACACCGGAGTATTGTAGACATAGTAACTTACATACATAGAGTAACGGGCCCTGTGACATAAAAACAGAAAATGTATTGCAAGTTAAAGTAAATCAACTGTATGTCCAAAATCAATCACTCCTTCATGCAACTGTACCGCAGACTGGCTTGAAACTGATTTTTTAATTTTTATAGAACCCTGATATTTTATGGTTTAAATGGTTTACATCATACTATTGATATCAAAATCAAGGGCACCGCAATAATGTAAATAAATGGCATGGAGACTTTGATCAATGCTACAACTTATAAAAGGAACAAAATATAGAACCATTCTAAAATATTTGGACTTATCTAAGTACTCATAATGAATCATTGTTTCCTGCTCTTAAGAATTTTTAAAATGTTAAGATTTCCAAAGCAATCAATAAATCTAATGTCATCATAAGAAAACAAATCTGCTCCTAAATGACAGTAAATGACTACCAAAGACTAGGGGAAATATTTCCTTTCTCAAAATAAAATTACAAATCGTTCCCAAGGCTTTTGTGCATATCATCTGCACACAAATCCTTCTTTTAAATAATATTAGTTGAATTTCAAAGTAAACGGCACTTTGAAAAAAAGAACAAGAGTGGTTTGAAATTGTCAGGAATGTCATGACTGACCTAGATAGAGCTGCCTAATAGACGGCTGCCGGTACTTTTAACATAAAAACATGAGCATTATCTAACAGTCATTGTACTGAATTTGCACTAATATTCCAAAGAAACTAATGGCAGATACTAAAATTGGGGGAGATCAAACACAGACAATGATAAAGGCCTTCTTTAATACAGTCCTATATTTTGATAACTCCAGACAGTTTTGGTGTAAGTAGAATCTATAGACGGACCTTAACACCTAGATTACATAATTTCCACATCTATCAAAAAGGAAAGACATAGCCTTGGATATAGAGGATTAAGTGTAGATTGTTCTAGATCTTAGTTTACCAACAGTTGGTGGTGAAAATGTTTGTACCGGTGTGGTAGTTATAAGCTCATCAATATTAACAATGAAGTGATATGTATTCTGTTGTAATTCTGACCAAAAAAAATGTAGTTCAAGTGCAACTTTCTTTCCTTGGAGAACATGTGTTGTACTACATGCTAAAATGTGATGTATCATCACACACATTATCAAACATGCAATTAGAGTTCTCAATGAAATAATTTTACCCCTATCTGTGCTCAAAGAACACTTGTANAATTGCAACACTCATCTTTTCCCCTAAATCGTCTCCTATAAATTGAGCCAGAAGCAAATGTCGCCAGAGCAAATGTTTGATCACCAACAATCGTACAAAGCCATGAAGTGACTAAATACATGAAGGTTGGTTCATCTCTGAACTTTCAAGAGCATCGACTTAAATTTTTTCTTATGATTTCACATCACCGATTAAACATACAAACACGATGTCACCATATACATACCGTATCACTATTGGTTCAATTAACCCTTCACTTATCTTTATAGGCTTTAAGAAGATCTTCTAGGGAAGAGACAATTCCAAAATCGCATTGAAACATCCAATGTTTGATAGAGTCTGATTGTTCATCCTTTAACAAGAAGGAAGAAAAATATTGTATGTTCGCATAGTTTTAACACTTCTTGATCTGTAAGAAAAACTTCACAAAAAAAAACAAAAAAACAAACCCTCTCCAACACATAAAATAAATAAAAATAAATAAATAAATAAATAAAAATAAAATAAAATAAAATAAAATAAAAATAAATAAATAAATAAATAAATAAATTTAAAAAAAAACCAAACAAAACAAAATATGGTAGTTTCACGAATTGCAACCATAATATCTCTTAATTTTGTAATGTTATATGTCAAAACCACCCCCCCCTTCCATTCCTTTCCATACCTTAGTTTATTTTCTTCACCCTAAATAAAAATACATGAAATATCTGCCTAATGATCCTGATCACTGCCTGTATCAAGGATCACATATAAAAGCTACCAACTCCTTGTTTGTTCAAATGTAAGTAATTCAGAGTCAATCTTATGTACATATCGTATCATCCAAGAGAAGGAGAAAAAAATTATACAAGCATCTTGTTCAAGAAACTAGTGACAACTACACATATTTACACAGGGATGGCAACATTGCATGAAGAGGATTATACATGGTATACAAGCATAGCTTAATCAAAATGATAAATGGCGTACAAGCACTCATATATTGGGTAATTGCAAATGATTTAGCATTCTGTCCTCATAAATCAAGGCCCACAGTTGCCTCACACTGGGAGCATGAAAGGGTTTTATAGCCGTTTGGTCTACAACAAGTTCGTCTGCTACCCTATTTGTCTACACCCAGTCCGTTTACTATCCACATGGTCTAATAATCATTTGGTCTAATGACCATTTTGGCTAATAGTCATTTGGTCTAAATCTCCAATAAGTATACTAACCATGACTAAATGATCAAGAGACCAAATGGGTAGCAGACCAATTACATGTAGATATTAGACCCAATGACCATTAGCCTGAAAGGTAATTAGACCAAATGATATGAGACCAAATGATGAGACCGAGTGGAAAGTAGAGGGGCTGGGTGTATACCACATGGGAATAGAGTAATAGGGTAGTAGGCAAACTAGTTGAAGACCAAATGGCAATTCACCCATAAAAGCTGTTATGTGCCGGGAAAGGCAAGGATAAACTATCTACCGGTAATTGCTTTCAGTTTATACGCCTTTGAAGCCTACATTATGCATGTCTTGAATCCGGCATTTCAGACTTTTATCGTTCTGGAATCGCTTGGTACCTATGCAAGTGGTGAGTACACCCAGTCTATTAGAACTTTATTCAAGAAAAACACATTTCTCGAACAGAAAATAACTTGAGCAAATCATAATTAATAAGATTAAATTTCACAATACAGCTCTAATCTTATTAAAAAGAAAAGAGAAGTAAATAACAGATTTGAGAGCACACTGATCAGACAAAGAAATGTACACAAGATTTAAATAAGATATTCACATGAAGTATTAATGCTTATACTCTTGTTACAATAGCTGAATTTAAAGAAGAATGTATGAAAAGAATGTGTCATCTTAGCTAAAAAATAATATATGACTAGAGCAGTATACACTTAATTATCACTTCACAACTTGTTTAAAATAGGTTTCATTTTGAGGCAACTTAGAAAGGAAATGTATGTTTTCTTTCATTCAACGTGGGCAGTGGCTTGAGACTCTCAGACCTTGACTGCTTCTGCTTGGATGGGTGGAGCTGAGTCGACTGGTCTGGTGGTCTTTTGGATGAACTCTGGTTGTTTCCTACCCTGTACGACCTCTGCATCCACGATGACCTCCTCGATATCGGACCCTGGGATCTCAAACATCGACTCTAGCAAGATGATCTCCTATCAAATGAAATAACAGCTAGATTGAGTTCTAAAGCTCAGACATTTTGAAGGAAATAAATTTGAACAAAAAATCAAATACCATTCGCAAAAACGAGAATAATAATTAAAACTTTTAGTTGGCACTATTTATTATGACAATCTATTCCAAGAGATGAAGGCCCCAAAAACCACCACAAAAAAAAAACTAATGAGTATCATATCTTCCTGTAAAACTTTTCAAAAGAAAGAAAAGTTGTCGACTCAAATTTGATACTTTTAAACGATGTTGCAGTTCTCAACTAAAGTAGGCTCTGTTTCATAAAACATGTTATCAAGAAGATACAATAATTGTTATAACCTACTGAAGTCCTTACATTTGACTGGATATGAGCAGAATTGTCATAGATTTGTGGCAGATGTTGACTAATATCAAGTTTCATGCAACAGGGCCTGTTTGTGATGTGAGGGAGTCAGATTGAGAGAGAGAGAGAGAGGAGGAGAAGGAAGAGGGGGGGGGGGGGGAGATGGCTTACCATGATAGACCTGAGACCTCGTGCACCAGTCTTCCTCTCTAAGGCTAACTGGGCGACAGCTTTCAAGGCATCATCAGTAATCGTTAGCTGACACTGTGTGGAAGCAAGCATTTACTGAATTAATAACAGTAATAGTCATATTTGTACAGTACTAATAATATGTTTTTAAAGAGAAGGTCGAGTTCTGGGAAGAAGTGACAAATAATCAAATAATTTGTTAGCATTATCATTTTTATTATACAAGTGTTGAAGAACATCAGATCAAAAATGTTCCCTTAAAAGCATGGCTCTTTAAATTCTAAAATTTTCTAAATATGGCATGTAACAACATAAAAATTGGGACAAATTTTGATGCCACATGTTTGTGTAGCCCCATATATATCTTTCTGTGTACAGTGCTTGTAACTTTAGCAAGACTGGGCCAAATTTCTTATAATTCTGATGATTCCAGAACTTTGCAGTACGCACCAATAATTATATGCTAGATGATCAACCTTTCCTGGTCGATTCCACACCGTTTCTTTCACAATGCAATAGCATGACCAGAACTTTATCTTTAAGCACTTTAGATTGTATTTTTTATCACCCCAGTCATGGGAGTCGATTGCTAATCCGCAAATGATAGTGCACACCCTCCGCTCCCTGAGGAGTATTCTGGCCAGGCACCATTTCACAAGCGTAAAACATGCTAATCCAACCACATTAATTTTCGCATCATATCAGGTACCCATTAAACATCTACCAGTAAGTGGAGAGTGGAAAATGTAGATTAATGTTTTGCTGAAGGATATTAGTGCCACGAACCATGTGATCCACAGTTCTTGTGACGTATCCACTAGATCAGGACATATCTACGATATTGATTTATGATACTGTACTAGCAAACTAATTATCAAAGATGAAACACAAAATGTTCATATTTTCGGAAGAAGAAAGTATTTGGTGAATATCGAACAAAAATAGAAACAACCCTCACTATACCTCCCTGGTATAGCAACCCAAAGACATGCAAGTATACCTACAATAATAAAACATAATTATTTTCTACACAAATAAGGAAAAGACATCTCTTTAAAAGCAATTCTTCTATTTGGAAAATCTTTCACCCAGTAATGGCACCAATCAATCTTACCGAGTCCATCTTGAAGAGAGCTTTAAACTGAGGTATGATAGCATTGCGTGGCTCTGTCAGGATACGCTGTAACATCTCTTCATCCAGTGAGCCCAGGCTGACAAAGATTGGGAAACGACCCACAAACTCAGGGATCATTCCAAACTCAATCATGTCCCTGGACTCCACCAGTCGCAACATAGCATCCTTCTCCTCGTTGTCTTCTTTTGCACTGGAGCCTTCCGATTGGTTGGTTTGGTCAGCTATGGAGGCGGCGCGGCGGCCTTGACTCTCGTTGGCTGGAGCTCCAAATCCTAGGTACTGCATTAAGAGGATCAATTACAAAATTGCAAAATTATTTACAAGGACATCTAGACCAGAAAGTGTAGAATACACCATTAACCATTCCAATACATAATGAATTTTGGTGGATCACACGTTCCCAAGAGACTTGACACCCAGATATCTGAGAGACTATCGTCAATGTGTCAAAAGATCTCATATGCCATTTGCTTGTTACTCAAAATGTGCTGTGTACAGTGTAGTATATATGAGGAAAATTAATTTAGTTGATATCATAAATATATTGTTATAGAACCCTGTCCTTACACGCACTGATAAATCTTCTTTTCTTCAATTTTTCTCTATTATTTTTTTGAGCTGAAGGGAGTTGGGATCAGGACCCTGTTTCATAAAACTTGATATCAATAACAAGTAAAAAGTTACTGTTTTAACCTACTGAAATCATGGTATCTGATTGGCTGAGAGCAAATGTGTCACAGAAATTTAGCATTTGTTATTGTTAAGAGGTTTTATGAAACAGGCCTCAGATGTCTCACCTTCTGTTGCTTTCTCCTACTGATTATCCTGTCCAGTCCATTGAAGGCACCTGAAGCAACAAAGAGGATGTTGGTGGTATCCACAGGAACACTCTCTCCTCTGAGCTTCCTAGAGCTTCTCTCAGGAACATTGACCACGGTTCCTTCCAGGAGCTTCAGTAGACCCTGCTGGACACCTTCTCCACCCACATCACGCAGCTGGTGGATCCCGGGAACGGCTCCGATCTTATCGACCTCATCGAGGAAGATTATACCTACGGAATAAGTTCAAAGCAAGGGTATGAATAATGCTAAACCTGTATTTATACAAACTCACAGAGCTCCAGACAGGGACAATGCAGACAGGGACTTGCAGGTAGGGTACAATGCAAGTCCTTCAGTAACCACCTACCGGTATTCATCAGAATTGCAAAGCAAGAGAATGAGTAATACCCAACCCAAACTCACAGAGCCCCACACAGGGACAATGATTATATTTAGAGTTGACTTGCAGGTAAGGTAAGATCTCAGTAACAAAAGCTATGCACAACCAAAAAAATACAGAACAAAAATACTTTAAGGTCTTCATGATATGAGACAATCTATTTACCGTGCAGCACAGAGTCATAATCTCACTACCTGTGGTCATGAGTCTCAAATCTCACCTACTGTAGCCGGTCCTATACTCCTATACTCCTATTCAACGCAATTTCCTAGTTTATCTTGGGATTTCTGTTTTTACTACTCAGTGAAGAAAGTATTCTCATCAATAACTTCACAGGTATGGAAACAGCACAAAAGCGATTAGACTTCAACAGATATGTACACTTCTTAAGATATAAATTAATGAATTAATGGCCATACAGATGTTTCTAGCCTAATCACTTTCGAATTAATATCTTAAACTTATTGTTTCTATTTCATAATACGTAATAGTAGAATCTTCTACAAACCAGGACCTTTCCTTATAAACAGTTGTAATCAATTGCAACTTATTTAAGATTTATATCAATCGTAACTACGAAAATAATAAATAGAAGACTGCAAACTTGTGATGAGAGGATCTGCGAGTGATTTGGATCAATTACAACTCTTTTATAAGACGGTAAGGGGGGTGTTTCACAAAGCCCTTTTTTCAATGACAAATATCAGTGAAAATCTGCTGATAACCAATCAGAAGCAAGGATTTCAGTAGCCTATAACAAAAACTGTCACTGATGACAAGTTTTGTGACACAGGTCGCAGGAGAAGGTAGATTCTTACCTTGTTGTGCCTTCTCTACATTGAAGTTGGCATCAGCGAGTAGCTTGGCTATAACAGACTCGATGTCCTCTCCTACGTAGCCAGCCTGCGTTAGGGTGGTGCAGTCACAGATGGCAAAGGGTACATCTAGACATGTGGCTATCGTCTGGGCTAATAAGGTCTTTCCTGTCAGAATAAAAAAAAATTAAGCTTATTAATCACCCATCAAAAGTGAGAAAGAGCACCTGAAGACAAAAATGTCTTACTATTTCACATGACACACATTCCTTGCTTCTGATTGGTTATCAGCAGATTTTCACTGATATTTGTCATTGAAATGACACACATTCAATCAAGTTTTTTTTACTTGTTTTTTTAATTTCAAGATCGAGCACGCTATCTCTATTAACTGGGTGCAAGCCAAAATTTCTTTACAAATTGAAATTTACTCCCAGGTAATCTAACATTCAAAGCTAGCATAATCGTCTTGATGGTGGCTGATGAATATCAAAGGGAAATCCAACCTTTGTAAAAAGTTCATTTGTAAGAAATGAAAAATAAGATAAGTTTTAAATATATCAGACCAATAATAAGAAAATTATATTAATGTATGAAATATGAGATTACTAAGACTATGCAAATCTCAAAATGTCATTTTGTTTAGTGGATTGTAATGCAGTCACGGATATCTTTCCCATCTGCCATCTAAACAAACTACCGGTATTGTTAATTTCTGTTTTTTCCTTAGGGCACTTCTCAAACTATATTATGGATAGCAAACATGTATTTTCTATAGGTCTACTAAAGAAAATAGACCCTCCTGCGTCATACAATTTTGGAACATTGAATTTTAAGTAATATTTTGTGCTGGAACAAATGGGAATATTGGCGTCACTACACGACAGAGACATTATCAATTTAACCAATATGAAGAGCCCATAACTTTAGTGATCACAATTCATAATTTGTTCATGATTTGTCCAATTTTTTCAATGAATTTGTCCAATTCATTCAAACTTTCACCTGTACTTCTCTAATTGTTCTACTTTTCACGTAAGTATTTACATGTAGCTATCGAGCTTTCATAAACCTTCAATAAGTTTCGGAATGTACATGTAATGAAATTTAATGCACAAATCTTTGTTAAGTGTTTTGTTACAAATGATTTCAATCACCTGTTATGAACAATTGTATTTCAATAGTCAGAATGCAAATTGCATACACTAATTGTTGTTAGATGTAGATATGACAAACATAATGGCTTGTCCTACCTAACAACAAGTAATGTGTTAAGGCTGTGCACAACAGTGTAATGAGGTACCCGAGTACACTCCCAGGCTTACAAGTAATGTGTTAAGGCTGTGCACAACAGTGTAATGAGGTACTCGAGTACACTCCCAGGCTTACAAGCGAATACTCAAATATTTGGATGCCATGTTTTTTTAAATAATTTTTTTAAATAATTTTTTTAATTTTTTTTTTATTTTTAAAAGATTTTTTTGAATTTTTTGATTTTTGATTTTTTTTTTCGCCACCAACATACCACGGGAGCAGTGTATCCCAGGTCCTGCCGCGAAAACTCATGCAATTTTACTTTGAGTTGCAGTTGAAGGCACCGATTTACTGTAATTAACGTTGTATTAACCGCCTTTGTGTATTAACTGCACCCCTCTTTTTCGGCATTCAAAAAAAAATTAAAAAAATAAATAGTCCCATATGTTCAAATTCGTGCTGGTTTTGATTTACTTTTTGTTTTGTTTTTGGGTGCAACGTGTATAAACCGCACCTCCGACTTTGACATTTTTTCGGCGGAAAAAAGGTGCGGTTTATACCCCGTTAATTACGGTAATCATAATAATAACAGTAAACAATGCTGTTTTAACAACCAAAGATGGCAGAATAATCCATTTTTCTCCGAGTCCAAACACAAATCCGGACAATTGGTCCCAGTTTCTGAGTGGTGAGTTTGACAGTCCTTGAATTGTTAATCGTTTTTACCGACGGTACCATGCCAGCGGCCGCCACTCTCCCTGGCATGGGTAAGCATCGGCCTGGACAGTGCAAGGTGACCTGGATTATTTATTTATTTTTTTTATTTTTTTATTTTTTTTGCGTCCGAATATTCGGGTACGAGAAAT
The DNA here is from genome assembly GCA_003118195.1 of Hemicentrotus pulcherrimus. NCBI lineage: Eukaryota > Metazoa > Echinodermata > Echinoidea > Camarodonta > Strongylocentrotidae > Hemicentrotus > Hemicentrotus pulcherrimus. Next base: position 9,516 of record BEXV01005104.1, on the reverse strand, counting down.
CGTACTCGAGTAGTTGTCAACAGTGCGGGTAATCAAGCATTGGATTACTCGTCGCAGCCCTATAATGTATGCAATTCGCATTCTGACTATTAAAATACAATTATTTGTAACAGGTGAATGAAATCATTTGTAATGAGGCACTTAACAAAGAGTGGTGGTAGAGTCACCAAAAATAAAAAGGAAAAGATTTGAATAAGCTTTTGGGGTGATCTTACCCGATCCAGTTGGTCCGAGCATGAGGATATTACTCTTGTCCAGCTTCAGGTCAAAGACGTTAGCATAGAGAAGCTCACTACCCCTATGCTGATGGTCAGTTTCTGTGGGTCCCTGAGCCCCTTGCTGACCAGATGAAGCCCCTAGGGCATTGCCTTGATTACTGATACCAGCGAGTTGTAAGAGTTCTGGAAATTAAATGCATACCATATGTTATTTGTGAAAAGTATACTCCAATATTGAATTTGGCACAGTATTGCACTCTCGCATGAACTAATCAATGTTTAGTCTGTAAATACGGTGCTTCTCACAGTGTATTCATGACAGAAAATAATTTACTGACTACTGTACATTGTTCATCACAAGTCCATTTTACATATTGTTTTTTGTTACAATTCCTTTGTCTTATTTTTCTTGTTCTCAATATACGTACATGTTCATGTGTTTACCATTAAGAAAAGATTGTCATTCTACTTTCTCTGCAAAAATAAGAAAGGATTCAAAGTTTAAGTGTTCAATTCAATGTTCAAATCTTCTTTGAAAGAGCACATTTCCCAAGCCTTTGAAATATACATGTACTGTATACAGTACATACATGTACCTGTACATGTACTATATCTATCAACTTTTTCTTAGTTTCACCTTGATTCAAATCATAAAATGGTCACATGTATAAGTGCACATACAGTTCATGTAGCCAATAGCACACATGTACATGTAATGTATTAAATTTATACCTTGGTTTGTAACTCACAATATTTGAGTTTCCCTTATCTTTTGTTATAAAAATAGCATAATTGTATAGGTTTCCTGGTTGGAATACTCCCCCTGGAGCAGAGTGTGTGCACTACACTGCACTGTCATGTGCAGATAAGCAATTGAATCTACTACATATGCAATGACCGAGGTAATAATTAACATAATGTAAAGTCCTCAAAAACATAGTATTACATGTAAGCGCTATACAGATGTGACTATTGTTATAATGGGATGTTTTCTTGACCTGACACTCATATCAGGTCAACAGACCTGGACAGTGTAAATACTGACCAAACACACAAAGGTGTAGGCTACAATATTGTCAAGAGAGTCCAAAGTACAATGAGCTCACGTAACAGAGGTCATCATAATACATGTGTGTAGTTTAATAGTGTAGTTACTAACAAAAATATTCTGCAAAGCAAAATTTAACAAAAAAGGGTCCACTATTTTTAACAGTAAAAAGGGGATGTTATACTGTTCCAAAGTACACAGAAGCTTTGAATATTTCTTACATGTAGTACAGTAATTGTGTGTATGACACATGTACAGTGTACATGTCCTTTGAAAAATCCAAATCTGCTTTTCTGGCTGCATGGACTGAATTCACAACATACATGTACAGTACATGCAGGATATATGATGTATTTTAGATCATTCTGTTCATGGAGGCTTCCATGTGTACATCCACATGTACAGGTGTCAGGTGTACATTGTACATGTATATGAATAAGAATATGATATGGGATCCGCAGTAGTCAGTACATCATGTGATCGGCAATACATGTAGGTGGATGTATGACTGCTGGACTTTATCATGTAATCTTCACACATGTTCACAATCAAACTCCCTTAAATACATGTTGATGTGGGAAGATTTCAGTTATTGTGTGTCAGGATGGTGGACTTGTACATGTACATTACATGCTACTTCATATGGCCAAGATGACAAATTAAATACCGGTAGTTCATAGAGACCTTCGAACAGTGTACATGTACATGCAGGCCTACATCAGGCTTCTACAATAACAGGCACCTGGGATACATCTCATTGGCGCGCAAAATATACGTGTACATACCCAAACTAATTATCTTTGAAGCTTTTACGTAGGGCCTGTACAGTATACAGAGTCATACAGACTGTAAAAAGTGCAATCTGGACCTTTTTCAAGTTCTACAAAAGGTTTGTTGAGGCCTGTGCTGCCTACATGTACATGTATACTGTTGATGTGTCATTAATCTAGGTCAGCGCAAAGAGGAAACAGACTTCTATTTTGAGTGATGTTGCTGAACAGCTTTATTACCATGTACATGGACAGGCCTAGAACTGGATTGACAAAGTCATCTTGTCTGTGAATGGCAGTCTACTTTCAGGTTTGTTTACATGTACTGTACGGTAGTTGACATGGGCTTCAATAGAATCCGCTATAAGACAGACTACATGCAAACCAAACAGCCCTTCCAACTACTATTCACTGTACATGTACACACTCACTTACATGTCTACAGACTTGTGTATTAAACTGTTCCTATTTATTTCCATTTCACTGGTGTCAGTTTCCTTTCCGGAAAAAATGCACCAAACAGTATACATAACTCAGTCCTGTGGCCACATGTATGAGCAAACAGAGCTGTTTCTATAAAGTGTTTTGTTTTGTTTTGCTTTTCAATGGTTTTTGCACTAGGAATTTCACAACAAAAATAAGTATTATAAGTAGTATATTGGCAACATTTTTTTCTTCTTCTGTTTTCTATCGCAAAATTTAACATCCTTTGATTTATTTTTACTTTTGAATTGTAAAATTTATGTCGCTGAATTTAAGCTATGAATATCAGTGATGCTCTTTTGAAGAAAAATATGTTTTGTTTATTCCAGTCCAGTCCATGACAAGAACACAACACAAGCTAACAACAAATATACACAAAATGTGACCTTTTAATTAAAAAGGAAAATATTGTGGCTTCTAAAAGCAAGTCATTAACACTCACCCCTGGGAGTAAAGTTTCCACTTTGACCTTTGCCCTCCACGTCACTCCCATTCTTTTGAGCTGGTGCTGGGATGTTGTTGTAGATTCTCTTGTAATGGTTGTAAACAGCTACTGATAACACCTTCTTGGCTTGGGACTGGCCAACAACAAACTTGTCTAAGTAATCATAAATCTGTACAGTAATCAATGAAAGAACAATTATTAATCAACTCCATCTTTTCACTGTATCACTAACATTTTGCAGTTGTCTCCATTTCAAAGGAAATTGAAGACAAATACATTTCCTTTTTAATTTGGAAATGCATTTCCTTCCAGGATGCAGCTGACTTCAACTCATTGTGTACATGATACAGTACATGTAACATGTAAGGTCAGAGTGCATACTAGCATGTACATGTACATGTACATGTACATAACTACAGTACATGTAAAAGGACAACACAATGTTCCCTTGAATACATGTACAAGTTATCAGTAAAAAATCAAATGATGACAATCGATCAAATAAGCTGCCTTAATTACCGGTAGTCATTATTCAGTCAGTGTACATACATGTACATGTACATGTATATCACAATTCAATTACAAAACATACCGGGTAACCATATACATGTAGGCATACCCAGTTGTACATGTATAAGTTGTAAACAGTATGTACAGTACATGTACAGGTTGTATCTGCAATGTAAAATTCTTCTTTGTCATTTACACCTTCATTTACATGTACACTCTAAAGGTGGTCAAATTTGACCCTTTAATGCAGTCTCAAATAAATGTATCAGTGTTCAGGGAGTAATGCTGGCATTTCTCAAACTTTACCATACTTACATATAACCTACAATTTTTATACCGGTACATGTACATATACCCTAATGTACATCACACGTTCGCTATTGCTTGGTTCATTTGTCATGTTTTCAAATATATTTAAGAACAAAACTAACCTTTGTAAAATCAATTCTCACATAATGGTAATAATACAATGGAGCATGACCTGTTACAATTTACATTAATTTAATCTTTATCCAAGTACACATGTACATGTACAGTATGTTATGAATGTTGAACTTGGAAACATAAACATGTCAAAATCTTGAACTTGGAACCTTAAACATGTCAAAATCTAATTTTGAGCAAGTCATGTATTCACTCCCTCCTTCAAGGGTTTGTAAAAATGTTGTTGGGGTTTCTGACCTGACTTTGGAATACATGTCATTATTGATTAAGTCAATTTACTTCTGGACTTTGGAAAACATGTTATTATTGATTAAGTCGATTTACTTCTGGACTTTGATCTAAGAGTACAAGAAGAATTTACGAAATAATTTTAATGACTTTGAATGGGGGTTAATAACTGGTTATCAACACTATTATAAAATCATGCATCATTTTGTAAATACATGGACATATCTGGAAAACTCTACACAGAAACTACAATGCATTCTACAGTGTATCTCTTAGTATTGCTTTTCCAGTGAACAAGTTCCATTGGAAGCTAAATACATTCAAACCTTTGTCATAAGCTTTATTGTATTATGTCATAGATTATTGATTAACATTATTCTTTAATTAAACATTGGATTAATAACCTGTTAAACATGTTCATGTACATGTACAGTGTATATACAGTATTACACAAAATGAAAATACATGCAACTGATGCAAATCTTATGTTATGGGCAATTGAGACCCCCCCCCCCCCCCCCCAAAAAAAAAAAAAAAAAAAAAAAAAAAANAAAAAAAAAACAACAAGAAAATAAAAACTTTAGGACCACATTAATGAAACTTCTCACAAAATTAAAATGTTGTCCAAGTCCAAGAATTAAATTTGTTGCCTTAATTCATTTTTGGATAATTATAAAGGACAGGTGTACAAATGAAAATGAAGAATTGTAGATGAATGCACAATTCATTAACAATGAAGCACCCAAAATAGGGTACCCTCACTATCCATCTTGTAGATATTTAGATTGAGCAGTAATTACCTTCTTTGGCGGTGGAGGCGGCGGTCTATCTGATTTAGGAGCGATGGTTTCTTTCATACTCTTCTTACTGTCCGATTCAGATAATACCACAAAGAAATGATGACACTTTTCACACTTCACAAAACGTGTAGAAGCTGTAAAGATAAAGACAGATGCCTAATGAAATCCTCAGATGCGATTCATTATTACATGTAAGGTTTTTAAAATCAATTGTCGTACATGTACATGTACATAAACTGTACTGATCATGCACTGTACTGTATATTGCACACTTCATGTACTTCAACATTTCCCATCATACATGTGCTTTGTAACTTCCTGACATTTCTTCATAAAGTGATGAACATACATGTACATATTATTCACTTTACTTCAAGATGAATACAAACCATAAGGGAATCTGAACACATACTTTCTACCACAGAAGAGACACATTTTTTCCTATAGCAATTTGTAAATACAGGAACATTTCCAGTGTCTACATGTTTTCCATTTACCCTACGCAGAATAATACGTAATGTTTAAAATCAAATAGCACACTATTGATTTGATAATGCTACATACAAACAGTACCCTTATGATCCCTGTGAGATGAATACTTACAGACAAATGTTTCAACGTGGGTACATGGATCCCCACACTTGGGGCAGCTAAGCTGGTTTGATTTGTTTCCACCATCTCCACCACTGCTGCTACTTCCACCACCCCTAGAAGATCTTCTGGCTGGAGGCGGGTCATTCTTCGAGCCATCGTCATCCCCAGAGGTGGAAAGGTGGGGTAGAGAGGTACTCAAAGCTCTGCATTGTACAGGGACGGATAACCTATTCAGTTGATGTGTTCTAAATCTAAGGCAGTTCCTTTGTATAAGATGTCTCGAACAAGCTGTAATTAGACAAAGATGGTTAAGGTCAATACATGTACGGCAAGATAAAACTGATCACTAGACCTGTAGTTTCTTGTTCTTCTTCTTCTTCTTCAAGATAATCTGCCTTTTTCAATACTGAAGATTCTTGCAGATGCCGCATACTCGGCCTGATTGGGGTGTGCAGGTGGATCGTTACACCGGGATTTCCCCCTACTCTTATATGAATAGTGCAATGGATTCTTAACGTGCAAGGGTGACCACTCTCCTGAACACAGGGCCTCCATTTGACGTCTAATCCGAGAGATGGAGTGTTTTCCACTTGACATAACCTGCGTCTATGAACAAGGGAAGGGGCACGTTAACACACAACGCAGATTTCAGTCATCCGCCTGGGTGGGAGTCGAACCCGGGATCTTCCATTCGACAGGCAGACGCTTTATCGACTGAGCCAACTCGCCTCCTTGTCATATTAAATTTTTTCCCTGCCTGCCCCCTTCCTGAAAATACTAGCTATAATTTTTTTTAAAATCCAATTCATGAACATGAAAAGGCTAATTGCAAGGATGCTCATGCTGGCCTTAGACCAAGGAGTATACATTCAAGGTAGAAAGGACTCAACTAAGGAGTAAGGAAGCAGGAAAAGAACATTGTAAAACTAAATATTGTTATCATGGGAACTGTACATGCTGGTTGGTTAAAGGAAAATCAATAAAAAAATATATGCAGGAGCTTTGCGCTGCACACATTATAAAGATTTACTAGAGATATATGTACTATGTAGAAACATGGCTCATGCCTTACAAATAGGAATATTGTTTATTTAACTTACACGCACTCGCACATATTTTTTGAGTAGACTAGGCCCTAGTCTACTAAAAGTTTAAATTATAAGACGGTGTTTATGTGGTTTAGAATTAGTTCTAGTCTAAAAGTAAAAGTAAAAACACCAGATGATTTGAAGAAATAGTCAGTTTTGGCTTTGCCTTTCAGTTTGATCATGTTGATGGTGCGAGTCTGTGCATTCTGCCTAACTGACACTGCCGTTACAGTAACAATGAAAAGACCAAATTTACATCTAGTACCTGACGTTGAAATTGGGCGTTTTGCTTGTTTTGATCCCGACAACAGGGCGACCCGAACAACGGCGACTGGCTGACGTAATAACGGTGGCATTTTCTGGCGTTGTCTTCTCCCGATTGCACAACAGACTTGCTATAAAGGTGATACCCTATTATCGCATCAGTCTTGATTCAAAGAAAATATTTTATAGACATAGATCTAGACCTAAAATGATAACGATTAATGTCTAATCTGCGATAACTGCCACAGCGAGTAGTAAACAAGATCACGACCCCCAAATCATGCGATCGAGATGCCGACTTTCCGGTATGTCCTGCATGCACGCGAGAGCTGCATGCAGTTAGCTGAGCTGCACAAACAAACAATGACCAAACAGCTCCGTTTCTGGAAGGTTTTTTCTTTGGTACTTTAAATTCAAGATGGCTGCAAGTGAGCTGAGGTTCAGACGATTACAAAGATACGAATTAAGAAACTATAATTTTTAATTTGCTACAATTATTCGCGTGTTTTGGCAGCAATATCACCTCCAGGAAATTGTCGAAGTATGGTTAATCGTCAGAACATACATAACAGCATACGTAACGCGTATACTTACGTCACACACAATTCATCGTTTGAAAGTCTTTGCTTTTAGACTGTACTTAAATGATTTTTCAAACCCTCCACTGGTTTGGTAAATACCATGACATTCAAAACTCTTTGATAACAAAAAATAAATAATTATTAAAAATATATACATGTAATTGAAATGAAGAATCGTGAAAAATATTATAACAAGTGTTTTTATGTAACATAATAAGACCAAAATTTAACACAAGTATAAAAGCTGTCTGGAAAATAGTCTAATGTAATCAGCTGTCTTTAGCTATGTTACATATGGAGTTATTGTACATATTTTTAATGTTGAAATTAAATGTTTTATATGATTTTCTAGATTTACAAAAGTCATTTAATAATTTAATAAATAAAATTTGGTATAATAATTATT
>BEXV01005098.1:0-16040 GCA_003118195.1 Hemicentrotus pulcherrimus | reverse complement strand
ATATTGGAAGCATATGCGATCCTACAATACTCAGTGATCGTTGTCGCAGTTGAAATCGAGTCTTTAATGAAATTGTAAAGAATAAACTCTTCATGTTGTATAGCTCCCTCTCAAGGTCAAGATATTCATTAAGCTATTAAACAATGTGTCTTGACAAAAATCGACCGATTAGCTATTTCTTTAGAAATTATTTATCACAACTACATATTGTGAGATTTTCATGGTCGCAGCTACCATTGTACGGCCGTAGGTCTATTTGAAATTCATCAAAATTTACTGGGAGCACCGGTAAATTTTACATTCAATTTTTCTCGAAAGAAGAAGTGTTTTAGGGGCTAAATTTTATAGTGCTTATTGCTTATAATACTTCCACAGGGGCATCCTAATATATCAAAGTTGTAAAGAATCACTGTCCACCCAATTTTCAAAATTTCCCAAAACTTTGTAATACCTTTACGTTAAAACATTTTAAATCAAAACTCGTTAAAAAAATATTTGAAAAATTTGCTAGTGCACTGCTCAATGTATTTACAAAACAATACCATATTGAATAAATCAAGAAGTGATTTCCAGTGTTCAATCAATAGTCATTGTACTTCAGAATAAGTAGTTTTTTTCAAATCAAAGAGATGTGTCTTCACTCTTCAGTGCTTTTTAGAGGGATTCCATGGTAAAAGCTGCCTGGTTAAAGCATGGAAGGCTATTCCAAACCTTTGTGGCAGTTCATTTGAAGAATGATTTTTTTTCTTTTTTTCCAGGCATTCACTTTATTCTGGACATCTTCTGGTGGTGAACCAATGCCTTCACAAAGCATGGCCACTTTGGCTGAGCAGGCTGCGAAGCTGCTTGACTTTAGTCAAAATCTTGACATCAACCTCTTGGACACAGTTGTTGGTGCCATGTACAGTGGAGAGGGTCCAGAAGTGAGTAGCTATCGAGATATTTTTAATATTGCAGGATATCATTACCAAAAATGTACATTATATCTCCATAGAACTGTATATTTCTTGAATTTAAGCAATTGTCATTGTCCTTCAATTTATTATTTTGCTTTTTAAATGTTCTGGACTATTGAAGTGGTGAATTGTGTGCTTGAATAATTATTATTTACAGGTACTGTCTTGACCAATTATGTACATTTATACATATAGGTCTTGCATATAATTGAATTGATATCAATTTTATCTCAGTATTGCAAGTTATTCTGCTATTTCCAATTAGTAATCTGTCCAAAGACTAAATATTATTTCCGATTCTTTCATCTACAGCAACAAATGGCCCAACAAATATTGACTAGTTTGAAGGAGCATCCTGATGCTTGGACAAGAGTGGACACCATACTTGAATTTTCCAGCAATGAACAAACGAAGGTTTGAATTGAATTTAATGTATATTATTGAAAGAGATATATCAGAGACAGATTTCTTTTTTTCTTTGCATTCCCTGACCTGGTAGCAAAAAAAAGATTGGAATGAAACATTAAATGCAATATCATAGCATTCTACATTAGAATCTTTGTTATATTGCAATATGTCCCATTCGACAATTGAAATTTATTCATTTGTTTCGTTCCGAAATGAAAATATTTTGATATGACCATTGACTTTCAGAGAAGGTGGAGTTCTGGGAAAAGTGAAAAATTATTTGTGAGCGTTATCATTCTTATTATGCAAGTTTGGAAGAACATCAGATAAGACATGTTCCCTGAAAAGCATGGCTCTTCAAATGCCTTCATATTCTAAATATGTCATGTAACATCGTAAAACTCGGGGGTAGGATTTTTACGCCTCGTGTTCGTGTAGTCTCATATACATCTTTCTGTGTACAGTGTTTGTAACTTTACTAATACTTTGCTAAATTTCTTATCATTTTGATGATTCCAGAACCTTGCAATACACACTAATTCTTATATGCTAGATGATCAACCTTTTCTGGTCGATTCCACACCGTTTCTTTCACAATGCAATCACATGACCAGAACTCAACTTCATCTTTAAGTTTGTGGCATCACAATGAAATGGTCATTACTAGAAACTTTGCTTTCCAGCAAAGGTTCATAGAGTTCTATTGTGATTTGTTGGTACATGTTCACCGTGCAGTACGGTTGAAGTCATATATAATGTAAAATGTATTTCCTGTGGTTCCTATCAAAGATAAATGTATTCAAAATGATCATCTTAAAAGAACATCAAGTGAAATCAGATTGTCTATTATTCTACTACAGAATGCACTTTATTTTTTTGCTGTTTAACACTTTTTTTAATCCTTTGTTTTTTGTCTGCAGTACTATGGATTGCAGATCCTGGAGAATGTAATCAAGACTCGTTGGAAAGTATTACCTCGCACTCAGTGTGAAGGAATCAAGAAGTACACAGTGGGACTCATCATCAAGATATCCTCTGAGAAGGAAATGGCTGAGGTAATTTGGTTAATGTAAATAACATATTAATCACATATTTCGCTCTTCAGCAAATGTTTCAAATCCAGTAGGGTGTGTAGGTAATACAAAATGATATGCTCCACCAAGATATGAAAGTCTTAGATTGCCACTACCAACAATTTTGTAGGGGTCCAATGTCCTGGCAATGTTTACAAAAGGAATGAACATACTGTTTTTTAAGTAAACATCTTAATTTAGACCCAAATTAATATCCCAAACCGTTAGAACAAGGCATATTTATGTTTTTCCTTAAAATGACATCTGCTGTATTACTGTCTTTATGTTTGTACAGAAAGAAAAGGTGTACCTTGGGAAGTTGAACATCATCTTGGTACAGATCCTAAAACATGAATGGCCTAGGAACTGGCCTGCATTCATCAGTGATATTGTTGGTGCCAGCAAAACAAATGAATCTCTGTGTCAGAACAACCTTGCCATCTTAAAGCTCCTCAGGTAAGAAGAAACCTCTTTTTTCCCCAACAAGATTTAAACTTTTCAAGATTTAAGTACATGTACAACAAACTTGATCAAAGCTGTGTAAGGTGAGAATATAACTCTGAAGAATTTGTTTTAAATTTTTTTCTTCTTCAAATATCACTTTATCCATGTGATATTTCCACATGATATGTGGCATTTATGTGCAATACTAAATTTGTTGTATACATTATATTAATGTGGTGTAGATCTTTAGTTTGTATTTTTTTAAAACTGTTTATGATATCTGCTGTATTTTCTTGATTCATTTACACTTAAATGTCCATGTGTTTAACCTATTCATATCCCTTTTGTTTCTTTATCTTTTTGTTTCTTCCTATAACTTTTACAGTGAAGAGGTGTTTGATTTCTCCAGTGGGCAAATGACCCAGGCTAAAGCCAAACATCTCAAAGACAGCATGTGTAATGAGTTCTCTAGTGTATTTCAGCTGTGTCAATATGTTATGGTAGGTAGTCAACATGTTTCCTTCTTAATCATTAAATGTGGCAGAATGCCAGCTTTTTTTTCTCTCTTTTATCTTTTAATCTTTGCTCTTAATTTGTAAAAGGCATTGTCTACTTGAATTTGATTATGATATTTTGTCATCTTTTGTTATTTTAGAAATAAGTTAATGTGTTTCATTGATGCATCCAAGTGGCCTTAAATATGCTTTATGTTCGAGAAACAGAGATAACTATGGCTTAAAATTTATCCCTTTTAGTTTGTCAATTTGATTCTTGCTGATCTTTGAGACATTGCTGATAATTTCCTGATTTTTCATTTTTTGTTGTTGATTTTTTAAAATAATTTTTTATCATGATTTGTTTCTTCTGAAAATATTGATAGTCCCTGAGATTAATGTAAATCTGGTTTAAAATAGCAGTAAGAGAGTAACAAATGTACGCTTTTTCTTTCCTTTGCAGGATAATTCTCAGAATGCCTCTCTTGTCGGATCTTGTCTAGAGACATTGCTTAGATTTCTGAACTGGATTCCACTGGGCTACATATATGAAACAAAGTTGATCAGCACTCTGATATACAAGGTAGGGTCCCATTCAGTGCTTTTTATGAACTACATTTCAATTAAGGTGTCTATGATATGTTTTTCTTCGCTAACTCAATCGTATGCTCATTAATTGCTGTTTGCATGGATATAACTTTTAATTTAAAGTGGAAGCAGCTGTCCTGCAAATGTAAATCCTTTACAATGTTGTCATTGAAAGAATGAAAATACACTATGCAAGCTTCATATTCATAGTATTTTTTTAACATGCAATGTTAGAGAGTGATTAATGTTTACTTTGATTAATATATGAATATAACATCAATGAAAGTCCATTTTATCATTGTTTACCATTAAACATGTATCTTACTTTTCATCATATGTAAATAAGGTAATGCAAGTAACCATGCCTTATTTACAGTTTGAAATATTGGTCACAACCATTACAAATCTTTCATTCTTTCATCCTTGTCATAGTTTCTCAATGTGCCGATGTTCAGAAATGTCACTCTCAAGTGCCTGACAGAGATTGCTGGTGTGAATGTCAGCCAATATGACCAGCAGTTTGTTGTACTCTTCACACTCACCATGACCCAACTGAAACAGGTAAGGTCAATAGACCTGGGCAGCGTCTCAAGAAACCAACATCCTATTGAAATGTGTGTTAAACTTAATACATGCATTTCAATGTGATGTCAGTGAACTTGTACTTCCGAAGGTTTCATGAGACGCTGCCCTGTTTACTAACGTCTTCATAGTCAAGCCCACAAGCATACTCTGGCAATATCAAATCCACATTGTCTGCTATGCTTATTGTTGCTGTTTAAATTAAATTGGCTAGTCAAGTTTCTGCAGAAAAATTAGAGACATTGACCATTTTGTTTATTAATTTTATCATCTATTCAGAGTAATGTCACCTTTAAGAGAAACCATTTAAATACAGAAAAGAAAAAGCAAATTTAACCAAAAAAAGAAGTTTGTATCAAAACTTTTATGCACTTATCGATATGGTGCAATGCAAATTGTCAAAGCGAAGGATAATTGATTGCCAGGGGGGTGTTTCACAAAGATCCTAAGTCGAACTTAACTCTAAGTGTGACTTAAAAATTATGGAGAGCCATTTGTAGCCTTGAATTTAGATATATTCAAAAGTGAAAAAACAAGTATTTTAGACTTTTCATAAATTCCACAGCAAGAACAGGAAATCTCCCATGATAATAGAAAATATGAATGATTTGAATCAACATTTTATGCCTTTTAAAACAACTTTTACAAAATATCTTCAGAGATGCTACGGCTTTCCATAATTTTTAAGTCCAACTTAGAGATAAGTTCAACTTAGGATCTCTGTGAAACACCCCCCAGGACTGGTAAATGTGCCAAACATGAGAGCTATACAAGAACATACTACTACTGAATACTACTATTACTACTACCACCACCATCATCTTCTTAAAATAACCATTTTCTTGTGCTTTCACAGATGCTGCCATCCACCACAAACATAAAGTCAGCATATGCAAATGGTAGAGATGAAGAACAGAATTTCATCCAGAATCTCAGTCTCTTCCTGTGTACATTCTTCAAAGAGCATGTTGAACTCATCGAGAAGAAACCAGAGTTCCATGAAATTCTCCTTGAGGTGAGACAAACAGTGATACTGCATATTTAGAATATCCAGTTCATTTACATCAATGCTTTTGAAGAATACATGATTTGGGTTTTCTGTTGTATGCAGAAAACTTAAATTTTGTACTTTCTCATCAATACTCGACCTCAAATACATTTGTTTTGAAAATCCTTACAGAAATGTGTCTTAAATGACATCCTCTTTCACATTATGATACAATTTGAGTGAAATGTTGCCATCAAATTTGTGGGGCTCCCAACACTTTAGAGGGGCGTTGGCTTTTAAAATTGTTATGTGTGACGTTTGATTGCAATTGTGACATTTTGTTAATATCATGTTTGATCAGAATCATGACGTAGATCACTTGTAGTTACAGCATGTTTTGTGATATTAAATTTTGTCATGTTTCCATTATTCTTGTGTAGGCACACCACTATCTCCTCCTGATTTCTGAGGTGGAAGAAACAGAAATTTTCAAGATATGCCTCGAGTACTGGAATACCTTGTCATCGGAGTTATACAGAGAGAGTCCATTCCCATCCACTCCTTCATCTCCCCTGCTGCTGGGTAGTGCCAACAACAGTGTTCCACCTCGCAGACAACTCTATCTTCAAGTACTATCGAGAGTAAGTCAAGAACATAAATCAGTTTAGTGTAGCTTGTCTTTATTAAAATTGCAACATAAATGTATGCCTTTGAGAAACATCCTTCTGTGCTTTCCTAAGTCCATTGATTTAAAAGTGCTATGAAGAAACCATCTGTTCAATTTTACTGTACTTTATGCCTACTGCCTTGGTTACATCAAAGAGCACAATCCAGTGGAATGAATGTTTCATTCGCAATAGAACCAGCATGGTTCTAGATTTATTAACATTGTCATTCTTTGGTTTTGTCTATAGGTGAGAAGAATAATGATCTCTCGAATGGCCAAGCCTGAGGAAGTACTAGTGGTTGAGAACGACCAAGGAGAGGTCGTGAGAGAATTCATGAAAGACACAGACTCCATCAACATGTACAAGAATATGAGAGAGACCCTGGGTAAGTTTACTCAAATTTATGAGTGTTTCTTCCAAGCACCCTTATTTGTTTCGTCTGTGTAGAAGAAGTTCACCTTGCATACATACCTTTTTTTTTTTTAATTTGTAAGGCAAACCTTCAATAACTACTTTTGTTCCAAAAGTTTGTGTAATTTTGATATATTAGTATTCTGGTCTAATTTGTTTAACTCTCTATTTGTGAAGTTTTATTATTATCATTATTTTCATTATATAAGCTGTATAACAGCTTTGAGTATTTTTATGTCTACCCTGATGCTCATCAGATACATTGCGCTATCACTGTTCTGTACACGTTAATCTTTTATAGCAGTGTTGTTGTTTTTTCAACATAAAGTATGTTTTCCTTTTCTTTGTTTATAGTGTACCTGACCCATTTAGACTACGCAGACACAGAAACCATCATGACAGAAAAGCTTCAACTTCAAGTTAATGGACAGGAGTGGTCATGGAAAAACCTGAACACAGTAAGTTAGACTAATTCATGCTTTGATGCTGAGTCCCCATGATATAATAATGTATAATGCAGTGTGAGAAGAACTGGCAAGATCTTCTTTTTTTTTTCGAAATAGAAATTTAAATCATGATATTCCTTTTCTCCATTTAATTCAATAGCTATGCTGGGCAATAGGATCTATCAGCGGTGCTATGCATGAGGAAGATGAGAAGCGATTCTTAGTAACTGTGATCAAGGAACTCTTAGGACTATGTGAACAGAAACGAGGGAAGGACAACAAAGCCATCATAGCTTCTAATATCATGTATGTTGTGGGGCAGTATCCCAGGTTCCTGAGGGCGCATTGGAAGTTTCTCAAGACTGTTGTGAACAAGCTCTTTGAGTTTATGCATGGTAAGGAGTTATTTTGTATTTGGACTTGGATGAAAGTTGTCTTCATCATTTTAATGTCTCGATACTTTCATTACAGCGTTAAGACAAGAATTGTGAATTTTGGAGAAAAAAGTTCAGTTATACCACCTGGTTACATTCATGATGGAGACCATGTTGGATCAATTACCTTAAAAAAATGCTTTACACAAGATTAAATGCATAGACTAGAAAATGCAAATACTTTATTACAACATGCTCCATTTTGGTAAGATCATGTGTTATATGCTGATTGATTACATTTCAGGGTAATATTAAACATAACGTAGCATAGATTTGTTCAATATCCTGCAGGTTACTGTTAAGGCAACTTTCATTTGGTTTATTTTGATGATATGTGTAGTACATCATTTGTAATCCTTTGTTTGTCGTGTACCTTTTCATTTGCTGTGTGGATGTATGTTGCTCAGAGCTGATGTTTGTGAAACTTGTTTTGTTTTTGATTCATGCATGCATCACAATTTTAATCAGGAATAACAAAATTTGATGACACATGACTTTGTGCAAAATGTTATTAATAATGTTTCATATTTATTCACATGTATCAGATTGGCATACGGTGGAAGAGAAAACAGATAGTGATAGTGAGTGAATAAACACGAGAGATCAAAGCCTTATGCATGTGTGAATCAAAAACAAAGCATTTATTATGTATGGTATGGTTGTCATTACACTGCATGTTATTTGTTCCAATTCAAATTGTTTTAATTGGAATAACCATGCTTTTATTATTTGGAAATGATTGTTAACCTTTCATGTTTGCAAAGAGTCTCTTTACAGGATTTATGCTGTATATTTTATATATTTAAAGAAATATGAAAAATTGTCATTTTCAAATGTCTTGTGGTCATAGTACACTCATGACGATGAAAATGCTAGGAAGATACTGTTTTAAAACAGGCATATCCACTGTAATGGGATTTAGTGCATGTCTGCAGAATCTTGTAGGTTATATATACTAAATTACATTTTTGATAAGTGTCTTATTGCATGAATTGAATTTTTCATGTCTTCTAATCTTAGTTATTGAGTTCAATTTGTACATATATGAGAAATCTATTCAGTAACACACATTGTATATTTCTGACGGTGTAGCTATTGGTTATACCTTGACATCAATCAAAGCTGAAATATGTACCATTCTCGGAAGTTATGCCCATTTTTCTCTCTTTTTTGTTTCTAATAACCTGTTACATGTACATTTATGCAAGATGTGTTCAGTTGCCACATTCTTTTATCATAGATTTTTCAATCCTCCAAGTTTGTATGTAGACCAACATATTGTAATCAACATTAATTTCTTCTTTAGAAACTCATGATGGTGTACAGGACATGGCATGTGATACATTCATCAAGATTGCGCAGAAATGTCGGCGTCATTTTGTGCAAGTGCAGGTTGGGGAGGTGATGCCATTTGTAGAGGAGATTCTTAATAACATCAACACCATTATCTGTGATTTACAGCCACAACAGGTGAGAAAATAAAAAGGGTTTAGTTTTGCATTAAAAAAAAGCAAACGATGAGTTAACACTGTTTATAAATTGTATCAACTTTTGGATTTACTGCCATAGAGGTAAAAAAAAAAAACACAACACCTTTGAGCACATGGAAATTTATGCCCATTAAATAAGCTTTTGCATGTTAATGTTACATGGAATGAAAGTATAGAATCTGATGCCCACAATCATACTGTTTTGTCTATAAATACTACTACATGGTAATGTGCAATTCATCTTGACAACCTCTAACTATCATGTGTACTATTTAATAGGACTAGTTTTTTGTGGTAAGTTCAAATTTTCATTGTTTGTTCTTGTATCATATAGGTTCATACATTCTATGAAGCAGTTGGTTATATGATCAGTGCACAGACAGAGAGCATGGTCCAGGAACACCTGGTTGAGAAGTACATGCTATTACCAAATCAAGTTTGGGATAACATCATTCAAGGAGCTACAAAGGTAAGTCTAGAAATCTTTATACTTTCTGATGAATCAAGAACATTTCTACATCGTGTTCTCAGTCATTCATGTGTGACCATTTAATAATGTTCCTTTTTTTAGTTGTATAGTTGTATAGAAAAATATTTAAACATTTGTTCAAAAAATTGCCATAATGTGTTCCTTTGTATAGTTGTTTAGTTGTATAGAAAAATATTTAAACATTTGTTCAATAAATTGCCATTATGTGTTCCTTTGTATAGTTTTATAGTTGTATAGAAAAATATTTAAACATTTGTTCAATAAATTGCCATAATGTATAAAATTCATACTTTTCTTTTGTCATAACTTTTTCATTCGCAATATTCCCCCATTTCTTAATTTTCACTAGAATGTTGACAAGCTTCAGGATCATGATGTCGTCAAACAGCTGGGAAGTATCCTCAAGACCAACGTCAGGGCATGCAAGGCAATCGGACATCCATTTGTAATACAGGTAAAATAACACTCCACTCTGAAATCCTCAGGATTTTTAGACACAGCTACTGCATGTGACATTTATCAGTTGTAGTTTAAAGGCCAATAGTCGAGGAGTTCAATTTTAAAACTAACATTACATAATCTCATTTGACCCAAGAACAAATTGAAAAAGATTTTTAGTGGATTGGTAACAAGTTTGTGGTTGTCCTGTAAATATGCCCCTTTCAACTGGTAAGAAGTCTGCTACATCTCATTGAATCCTACTTTCGATCACTTTTGCTATATAAGTCTACCTATCCTTAATTCTAACAATTTTGCAATGGTTATAAGAGATAAGTCATACTTATTTCCTTATTTGTCCCTCAAATGTAGATAAAATATTTCCTGAAATGCATGCACTCCTAGATGTAAAAACAAACACTAACTTTATGTATAGGGCTGGACCTCGCTTCGTAATGATAGTATTTACCCAGGGGTCAAATACAGATAAATGGTGCTATTCAGAATGTTTTGATCTGGTTAAACACAATAAAATATTTACTATTTGTTTTACAGCTTGGCAGAATATACTTGGACATGCTCAATGTGTACAAGTGTATGAGTGAAAACATCTCTGGAGCTATTCAGCAGAATGGGGTACAAGTAACCAAACAACCTGTCATCAGAAGTATGAGAACGGTCAAAAAGGAAACACTCAAACTAATCTCTGGATGGGTCAGTCGGTCTAATGACCCACAAATGGTAAGAGATAGTTGATGATTTATTGCAATAAGGTGGATTTACAATCCATAGTGCCATCTAGCTACACCAATGTACCAGGGTAAAATTTTATGATCATCTTTAGTCGGGTTATTTTCCAAATCATTATCATCAGCAGCAAAGGAGATATGATAGGTCTATTCTAGTAAAAATGTGGCTTAATGCTAGAAAAAGTTAAAATTGACCCCCATCAACAACAATATGGTCATTTCAGTCACTTTTTAGCCCAAAATGAAAAATTTAAGTAAGAATCAATCAAGTTCAAATACAAATTTGTGCGTTGATATGATATGTTCCCTCGATTGTCAAACATCCTGAAGACTGTTTTAGTTGTGTGTACATTTTTATTATACTCACACTTCTGTTTATTTTTGCTGATCCAATTGATATATATAAATTGTTTCCTAAAATCATATTTCATTTTAGTACTTGTCCGTTCAAGCTATAATTGTAAAGTGATCATAATCATACTGACTCCATCTCACTCTGTTCCACCACACTGATATTGGAATAATTGTGTGTAAACAAAAGAGTTATAAATTTTATTCAATTTCACTCCCCACAGGTCTGTGAAAACTTCATCCCTCCATTACTGGAAGCAGTGTTGATTGATTACAGAAATAATGTCCCTGACTCGAGAGAACCTGAAGTACTCAGTACCATGGCAACTATTGTAAACAAGCTAGAGGTAGGTACAGCAGGAAACTGTATGTTTAATAACATCATAATATTATGTACAGGAATGTTTCCTTCTTTTTTTCCCCAGTTAAACACATACCCACCAGTTCAAATTCTGTATCAATGTAGTTTTTATATTGCAGACTGTGAACTCCCATGATATGTACCAAATAGATTAATATATTCAGCTAGTATTTGTCTAATTTTCACATCAGATTATGGGATAATATTTCTGTCATGGTTGAGTAACAAAGGTTTGTATATATCTATTTATGTTTGATGTTTACCAGGGAAGCATCACAGCCGAGATTCCTACGATTTTCGATGCCGTCTTTGAGTGTACGTTAGAGATGATCAACAAAGACTTTGAAGAGTTTCCCGAGCACAGAACAAACTTCTTCCTTCTCCTTCAAGCCGTCAACAATCATTGTTTCCCCGCACTTCTCAAGATCTCAGCCGTCCAATTCAAGCTGGTCCTTAACTCTATTGTTTGGGCCGTCAAGCACACAATGAGGAATGTAGCAGACACAGGTATGTTCTTCTGATAGAAGATCCTGCTGCTCACTTTACCTCCTTGATTTTCAATTATAGTAGGGGGAAAAAAGTGAAAGCTAAAATAATAATGATGTCACCACTTTGAATGCAACTTTTTGATTCATTGGAACAGCATATGTAAGGGTTATACAAAAATATAAAACTAAGCGATAGTCATTTTCTGCAAAGGACAAGTTCTGTTTGGTATGTGATTATATGCCAATTGATAGATAATGAACAAAGATTTGCTTTTCAAAGATATTTAGCAATGTTTGGCTTATAATGGCCATTCAAGGCATTAGTTATTGAATTTGGTTTAGAGGTATATCAATACTTTATGTTTTAAATAGTTATGGTTGATATACAGTACACAATAATAATAATAATGATTATTTCACTAGTGGCAAATTAATTTAGTAACAGATATGAAGACAATACTAATAAACATTAAACTGGTTTTATTATTTCCTCCATAGGATTATCGATACTGTATGGATTACTGCAGAATGTATGGCATGATGCTACAGTAGCACAGAGCTTCTACCAGACATACTACACAGACATCTTACAGCATGTACTCTCAGTAGTGACTGATACATCACACACAGCAGGTAAATAAACAAAATTCAACTATAATTTCTTTTCTTTTATTGAATGTTATATAGTTTTCTTTCATTCCTCATGATGATTCAAGTATATTACTTATTCCTGTAATTACATTTTGTAAGGAGTGTAATCTGGTTGAAATAAACAAACTTTATTGAGGACAAGACTAAAATGATTGTTATAAAATTATTCAGAAAGTGGTGTTATTGCTGTTCGACAGTTGATGCAAATATACTCATCAAATTGCATTGCAGTTTTTTTTTTTTTCCAATCAGAGATCGTCTTCAAATGTTTCAAATGCGGTGATATTTAATTGCAGGTTTAACACAGCACGCTACCATTCTGGCATACATGTTCAGCATTGTGGAGAACACTAAGATCACCAAATCTCTAAGTGCAACACAAGGAGAGAGAAGCAATGAACTCTACATCAAGGACTTTACTGCAGGCCTCCTCAAGGCTGCCTTCCCTCACTTACAAGCGTGAGTACATCTCAAATCTTTTTCCTTTGCTCGAGTGATGAAACATTTTTCCAGTGACATGATTTCCATTTCATATTGGTTGTCAATTAACTTTGGTGTGACATTTAGGTCATCTTTGAATCACTATACTCCCTGTCGTGATGAATGAAAGAAAAAAAAAGGTGCAATCTAATGTTGAAATGATCTATATATAACCATGTGGAGTGTATCAAGTTCTAAACATGATATCAACTTAAATGAAAAAGAAAGGATTCATACTCAGTTTATGTTTGGGATGAAAAATGATTAGAATTGTTAGTTTAATTGCCTATTCCATATTTGACCATTATCTTGATAGACCTCAGATCAAGTTGTTTGTGACAGGACTGTTCAGCTTGAACCAGGACATACCAGCATTCAAAGAACATCTCAGAGATTTCTTGGTCCAGATCAAGGTAAGCTTAAAATTAAATCTCTAAAATGTCATGTTTCATCTCTTTGACATACTCTTTATCAAGTGTACCATCTTCATAATTATGTGATTCACTACATGCAAATTTGGTAGTACGTTCTATTGTCAATGGTAATAGATATTTGGAGTTTTCGGATAGATTAATAGAAATTACTCCAATTCTTATACATGTATTACCCGTTTGTGTGATAGAAAGGAGATTTTACTCAAGCATTTGCTGTAAGTTCTCTGCATAATACTATTTCTCTAGTACCATTTTGGAAGGGTTCTGAAAATTCTCAAGTTTTGTTCAGTTCTAATTTAGGTGTGTGAAATTTAAAAAAAAATCCAATTTAGTTTCTTGTTCATTGCTGTAGCCATGAAGTGTAACTGCAGGGGTCAACGATTTAGTTCTAGCTCAATAATTCAATGGAATTCACATAAATAAATAAAAATCAATTCTTGCCTCATATCTACAATGTCAATTAAATAAGATAAAGAGAGAAAAATATGCATTTTTCATACATGGTATTCCATTGATTGTCATTAACAGGAGGTAGCTGGAGATGATACCACTGACCTGTTCTTAGAAGAAAGGGAAGCTGATCTCAGACATGCAGAGGAAGAAAAGAGGAAGATTCAACTGTCTGTACCTGGTATCATCAATCCTCATGACATACCAGAAGAGATGCAGGACTAGAGATTGCTCTGGTCTGGCCTTGAGATGATGAATATAAGTGTCCTTTGCAATCCATTGATCTTGATAATCAACCAAAAAGCTTTTGATATTTGCTGTGATGCTGAATCAATTAAAAGCTTGACGCGGTCATCGACTTACAGAATCAACTAAAAGCTTGGTCTAGTCATGAACTATGTAATGGAATCATCTAAAAACCTAGTTCAGTCATCGACTGTGTTACAGAGTCACTTAACAGTTTGGTTTCGTCATTATCTATGTAATAGAATCAAATAAAGGCCTTGTTTAGTAATTGACTGTACAGAATCAAGTAAAGAGTTTTTTTTTAATTGTTGATGACTGGGAAGACATCCAGTAACAGGTACCCACCGGTAAGTTGTGCTGCATACCAGTAACTACTTGGGTGTCTGGAAAAGTCAACCTTGTGTTCTTTTTCAAAGAATGGATTGCCATAATCAAGAAGTAAAAATGGCTGAAGTAGGATTTAGTAAGGGCTCTGTATTGAATTTGTAAAGTTGGTTGTTTTTGGATCCTCTGTGAAGATTGATTTATGTGAGTTTCCATTATACCGTAAGCCATGTATCTACTTAACAGCTCTGATTGCTTGTGAGTACCGGTAATCCTGTTTTTAAGTTTTGCATTGGGGAGCCACATGTTTTCTTCCTTCTGTTTGATGCAATTTGGTAAATCATGTTTTTTATGATTTATGTTAATAGACATTCACCATAATTAATCTGAGGTAAAGTTGCTTCTGTCTTTTCAAACAGATTAAATGAAAGGATACTTTGTTTTATGATCATAGAATATATTTGTATCACAAGTTCAGTAATGTATTCATTTGATTTCTGCTGTAGGGACTCTGCGGTTCAACAGCAGTTTTCTTTATTCTTGTACCTTTTTGAACTCTGTATAAAAGTATTTCAAATTTCTATTGTGCCATGTTAGCTATTAAAGGTCATTCATATATGCTCGAGTTGTACTAAATAGCTGTGATAATGAAGTATCTCTACAAGCAAGATTTAATTACCCTGATTTTTCTCGAGTTGAAGTACTTTAATTTATATTTGATACATATTTCTCATGATAAGTAAAGTAACAAAGGATTTCACATAATGATGGTTTCCAATATGCTACAAATATGCCTGTTCTGGATATAGAAGTATTGTAGTGTAGGCTGAAATTTTTTTTTTGTAATAAGCATCTTATTTACAGAATTAGATCGGAGCGATTGTCAAAACTTTGTAAAGCAATAGGTTCATCTAACGATTGTCTCTATGTAAGACATGCCGTGAACAGAGTTTGACATCCATGTTTTGATTTAGATATTCTATTCCAAAGATGTGAACTTGGCATTCATTGAGTCAGGGCTTGTGAAATGTCATAAGATAATATGATATTGCACTCATATTGCAATAGTACTGAAGATATTGATTGTTCAGTTGCTTGTGAGATCATAACTGACTGGGTTCTATCAACGTATGGAACACCCTGGTCCTTTAATAACATATGTGTAACCTGGTTCAACTTACACTGTAAGTAGAAAAATGGTCCTATGTATTTCTTAATTCATTCTGCCTAAAGACCTGTAGATATTTCTTACTTCCTTCCAAAGTACTGAAGTTGGTACTCGGTAGTCATCTCATTTTCAGCCTTTTTTGTATTATTCCTATTTTATGTTACACTTAAAGGTCATTCCCCAACATTGGATGTGTACTGTGTGCTAGCTCACAATGCTTTGTTTTGACAGTTTGAAATATCACTAGTTTCCAATGTTTTTATTGTTTGATTTGTTTCTTTCAAGCTTCATCAGTACTTTAGTTTGGGTACTTGAAGGTTGCACCTGTAGTTCTTTCAAACATGTTCTAGTCTAGTTCTATATCCATGACTTTGATGTCATCAACAATAAATTGTTGGATGTCCTTGATTTCTCAAGAAAACCATTAA
>BEXV01005097.1:6237-20043 GCA_003118195.1 Hemicentrotus pulcherrimus | reverse complement strand
TGTGTGTGTGTATATGTATATACATTGGACATTAACCAACGTTTTAATGTGCAGACTTATGCACAAATAGCTAAATTCAGCATGATTTCATATCCATCGAACAATAATCATTATGATGTGCAGACTAATGCACAAAATCCAACTTCACTACGATATCATATGAAAGAAACATGCATTTGACATTAAAGGTAAAGACCAGTATTGGAAACGCCCCGATTTCAAAAAATGAAATGGAAGCTCTCGTTACCAATCATGTGAAAGAATATGCTTTGACTAATACATGAGGATAAAACATTTGCTGGGAAACCACCTTCTAATTCATATATTTGGTAAATTTGTTTCTCTCATGGTCTGTGAGAGATATAGGGTAGTCCCATATAAATCTTTCTGCGTATAGTGCTTGTAACTTTACGAAGAATGGGCCACATTTCTTATCATTTTGATGATTCCAGAACCTTGCAGATGCTAGATGCTAGATGATCAACCTTTTCTGATCGATTCCACTACATTTCTTTCACAATGCAATCGCATGACCAGAACTGGTCTTTACCTTTAACCACTATCATTATGTGCAGACGTATGCAAAGAAATATAAGCTAGGTATGATATCATATGAAATGCATATGCAACGGACACCCACCAGTATGATGGGAAGACGTATGCACAATAATCCGTGCTTGGTATGATATGATATCATATTTAAATAAATATATATGTTGCACATTCACCACTATGATATACAGACTTATGCACTGTAATCACCAATCTAACATTGGGATATGATATTATACGCGGTGTTTAAGTATCAGTTTAAGTATGATACCATATTATATATCTATACATTAGACATTAACCCATGTTTATTGCGCAGACTTATGCACATTTAAATAGGTAATATATATATATATATATATACATCGAACAATAATTATTATGATGTGCAGACTAATGCACAAAAATCCAATTTTAGTACGATATCATATGAAATATATATGCATATGATATTCACCTGTGCAGACTTATGAACAACAAATCTAAGCTCAGTTAGATATCATAGGAAATATAAATCGTAATCTGAACTCAACATTAAAAAAAGATATTATACGAGGTGTAGATTGGACATTCAACATGTCCAGACTTATGCACAAATAAAGTTCAGCATGATTTCATATCAAATATATATATATAAACATTGAACAATAATTATTATAATGTGCAGACTTATACACAATAAACCGTGATTAGTATGATGTCATATGATATATGTATATATATATTCCACATTCACCATTATGATTTGCAAACTTATGCATAGTAATCTCAACTCAACATTGGGATATGATATTATACACCGTGTTAAGTATCAATTCAAGTATGATATCATATTAAATATATAGATGAATATATACACTGGACATTAACCAATGTTTTAATGTGCAGACTTATACACAAATAGCTTAGTTCAGCATGATTTCATATCATATACACATACATCGAACAATACTAATTGTGATGTGCAGACTTATACACAATAATCCAAGCTTTTAGGATGAGATCATATGAAATATATACATGAGACATTCACCGTTATGATGTGCAGACTTGTACACAATAATCCGAGCTTATAGGATGAGATCATATGAAATATATACATTGGACATTCACCATTATGTCAATACGATATCATAACAACAAATATGTATGCAATGAACATGCACCATTAAGATGTGCAGACTTGTGTACAAAAACTACTAAAATGTGATATGACGTCACATGAGATCTTAATACAATATACATTTAACATGTGCTGACTTCTTTATTCCAAGAAATCAATTTTTAGTATGATATCATACACATTGAATATTAAACAGTATTTATAACAAATTAAGACTTAGGCACAAACAAATCAAATCAAAGTATGATATCATATGAAATATATGTACACTGTTGGTCATAATGGTGGAATAATTTTTGTTTACCCCAATTTGTGGGATGATTTTGAAAATGATTTATTTGTAATAGATCTAGATAATAGTATACATTCTCAGATTTTATTGAATAACAATTGGGGAGTGTTTGTTTTGTGTGACTGCTGAAGCATGTGTGTGCTACAATACTACTTAGCTAGGAGACCTACGTCCCTAAGTGACAGTAATGGGGATTAATGCCTCATAAAAGGGCACTAATATAGCACATCGACACGGATTTGATCGTGGGGGCTCACAGTAACGAGGCCATTGCTTAGACTATATGCAGCGGTCGCTAGGGTACGTCGACGCCCCAACACAAAGAAAAAAAACACAGAAAATGCAATAAATTTTCAATAATTCATTGCATTTCCCCCAGTCCCCAACAGGAAAAATTCTTCTGTAGGGCCATGCATTATGGTTCAATGCATGCCCCCATGAAAGATTTTGTTGTGTTGGGGGTCGGGGCAAAATGCAATGAATTATTGAAATTTTATTGCATTTTCTTTGTTTTTTGGTTTTTGTGGGGGTGTCGACGTACCCTAACGCCCGCTGAGTACAGTCATGATTCATTGGCTAGGCAATGGCCTCGTTACTGTGAGCCCCCCCTCACCCGGATCAAAACCGTGTCGATGTGCTATATTAGTGCACTTTTATGAGGTATTAATCCCCATTACTGTCAGTTATGGCTAAAGAACGTAGGTCCCCTGGTTGATTAGCATTGTAGCACATACATGCTTTTGCAGTCACGCACAACAAACATTCCCCAATTGTCATTCCATAAAATCTGAGAATGTATACTATTATCCTGATCTATTAGGAATAAATCATTGTCAAAATCATTCAATAAATCGGGGTAAAATAATTATTCTGCCATTATGACCAACCGTGTATATCTATGCATTGGGCATTCATCATGATGATGTGCAGACTAATGCACACAAATCCAATATTAGTTCGATATCATATGAAATATCTGTAAACGCTATATATATATATATATATATATATAATATACATGTATATGCATTGGAATTTCACTATTATAATGTGCAGACTTATGCATACAAAAATCCAATCAAAGTATGACATCATATGAAATATTTATTTACATTGGACATTACATATTATGATGTGCAGACTTTTGTATTCCCTGAAATCTAATCTGAGTATGATTTAATATTAAGTCTAGATATTCATTGAACATTAAACATTATAATATGCAGACCTGAGACTTAGGCACAACAAATCAAATCTAAGTGTGATATCATATGATATATATATATATGCATTAGAAATTCACCACTATGATGTGCAGACTTATGTACTAAACAATCTAATATCAGAATGATATCATATGAAATATATTTATGCAATGGAAATTCACCGTATGGTTGTACAGACGTAATCACACAAAAACAATCTCAGAATGTTATCATATGACATCTATATGCATTGGATATTCAATTTTATAATACGCAGATTTATGTACACAAATCTAATCGGAGTATGATATCATATAAACTATATATTAAATGGATGTTCATCATTGTATTGTGCAGACTTATGCTCTTTTATATTCGACTCAACAGAGAGATATATATATACATATATATATATATATATATATAATATCACATGAAATACATATACATTGAACATTATCATCGTGTACAGACTTATGCGCACAAATCAAAACACCAGATCGAGATATGAGTTTATAAAAAAATTGATATACATTGGGAATCCCCATAGTATAATGTGCAGACTTACGCACAAGCATAACTAAAGCTATGATATGATATAAAATATGCAAATATTTCACATTCACTATTATAATGTTCATATATACACACAAATCCAATCTTAGCAAGGAGATATGGTATCATATTAATTGTACTACATATATTGGGCATTCATCATTAATATAAATTAAATGCAAAGTATGGTTTCATTGCACGAATGAAGACCATTCACTATTTGTTTTATACAACACCTCGGGCGTTAACGGACTTAAAACAGTTTTCCTGGGCCTAAATCTCGGCAATTTTTTGATTGTTTTCAATTAATGATTTTTTTTTTCTTTCTTTATGTGTTTCAATTGATGAAATTGCTGATAGTGAGTGCGCACTATCGAGCAAGCAGCAAACCATGCACGTACCAACCTTTACAATTTCGTTTGATCCTTTCGCACCATTGCACTCTGACGTCACTTAGCTCACCATATACTTTGTAAATTGTTAGTGACATCAGAGTGCAATGGTGCGAAAGAATCAAACGGAATTGCACGGCTGGAAAATGATGCCGTTCAATGGTACTTTTAGCGCATGTCATGTGAATAGACCAATGAGGTTGCAAGAATCTTAGTAGGCGTTGTATAATATGAAATATACTGAAGAACATTTTATATTATGTCAAGACTTATGCCCAAAAATCTTTAAAAAATCAAGACCGAGACATCGTTCTATACGAGCTCTTAAAACAATGAACATTCAACATTTGCACACGTATGCACATAAACACCATACTAGAAACTGAGGTATGAAATCATACAAGATCTGAATACATTGGACATTCAACGTTGTGTTAAGAAATATGCACGAAAATCTAAACTCAACATCGAGATATAATTATTTTCCGAATCTAAATACACTGGATATTTAACATGTGCCGGTTTATGCACGAGAAATTTAATGAACCGAAAACTGAGATATGATATTCGATGAAATGTATGTACATCCACGTAAATATACAAATCTAAACTCATGATATTTAAGACATAAACACAACATACACAAAATAAATTAAATGTGTAGATCTTATGCACAGACAAGTAATATGTAAAGTTTATGTACTCAAATCAGAAGGTGAAGATAAGTAATTTTTTGAAACATCAATAGCGAACACGAACCACTGGAGAATTGTCACTTGATTTATAAATATGTTTAAAAAAATAAAGAAAGAAAATAAAATTAGGGGAGGGAGGCTAAAGAGGGGCTAAGAGGTATATATACAGAGAGAGGGAGAGAGAGAGGGGGGAGAGAGAGAGAGAAGGGGGAGTTGATATTCATAAATCGGATGGTTGGGAATTACATGTACACGCGTTCGTTTTCATAATATATCTTTCTTTTTTTCTTTCTTTTTTCTTCATGATAATCGTTTATGCCACGATTTAAATTTAACTATTAATTTGAACCTGAATTCATTCCCATTAAGAGACCCTATACCAGTATGACGTATGTTCATGAAAATTCATTGAGTGTTAGTTTAATCGAAGGTTTATTTGCATGTCATCAATCCATACATAAAGAGAATGTTCACTTCAGATAAACAAGTATACATAATTATGTTCATATTTAATTCATAACTAACACGGTTTTATCTCAAAGCCAACAGATTGATATTCCTTGATTCTAAAATAACAGCTACCGCAAATCAATGTTTCTCACCTATTCATCACATGAAACACATTTCTAAATTGACATTTTGAAGGCAACTTCTATTACTAGATATT
The DNA here is from genome assembly GCA_003118195.1 of Hemicentrotus pulcherrimus. Lineage (NCBI taxonomy): Eukaryota > Metazoa > Echinodermata > Echinoidea > Camarodonta > Strongylocentrotidae > Hemicentrotus > Hemicentrotus pulcherrimus. The sequence continues at coordinate 14,562 of BEXV01005097.1, read as the reverse complement.
AAATAGTTTTAAGGCGAAAGTGTGGGTATGATTGTATTGTCTATGAACGTGAAATGAATGATAATTAGCATGGATGGAACAAAATCAAACCAGAAATATGTCAAAATTGAACTATTTAGAGTTTTTGTTAATCTTTCTAGTTTATGCTAACTTGCCATATCGTTGCTCAGGAGGTCGTCTACTAGTCGACGGTGATTAATTGCGATCAGAGCTTTCTTCAACTTTTCCATTTCTTCGGACCGTGTTGTCCTGTTTCTCCAATCACGAAGCATACTGAGTGTTCCCATGTATGTGACAGTTTGGTGTTTTTGGTTCGTGTGTATGTAACGTTGTATTTCCGGATGTTCGAAACCCAATACACCACCTAGATTGTCGATCTCATCATCATTATGAATCCTCTTAGCTATTGTCCTGAGAATTTTGTCAAAATGCTGCTCCTTGTATTCTTCGGTAGGTCTTTATTTGTATGGAGAAATATGAAATGTTACTTGTTATATAATACTCTTACATGACCGATTTTACAATGTATAGCACTAGTTTGAAGTTTCAAGCTTGAAGCTTATTTTTGTCCCAAATAACTTGAATCAACTCGAATCAAATAAATGAGATTGTATGTTAACACATCATCTGTATTTTCTCCTTGACAAATCATCTTGTTTAATTTGTCTTAGAATAGACGTACTCTCCTTTATATAACGTGCATTATGAATACTTACTCTGATTGAAAAATAAACGGTTACTTTCGAAGCATTAGCACGGATTCTAATTATTTGCCTTTTTTCTCTCACTTCTTTTTTGGATACAATTGTACAATTTTCTCTTTTTTATGATGATTGTTTTACCAAAGAAATCATTTATATCCTTTGAAGTAAACAACTAGGGGCATTGATGGCTGTAAGTCCTCTCCGGAAGACTTGATCAGAGGATTAATGTATTACCATTTGGTACGAGCGCATTGTCTTGGTTTCCAACCCGGGACATACCGGTAATAAACGAGGCCACTGCTCTACCACTAAGCCATCGCACCTCGCCATCTACCCAGATTATATGGTATATTTCACTGTTTGTGGCGCGGATGACAGGAGTCCAAATGTAGAATATTAATGAGGGTCAGGAAGACGTATTATCGTCAAATTCTTTCAAATGGTAATACATTTTATTTTCTTACTTTCGTTGATTAAGTTAGGGGCATTTTAAACTTCATTTATCTAATTTGCGAATCTAAATTGTAGTAAAAATTGACCTGTATGATGGCATTGCCAAACCTTGAATACAAGTACCGGAACGCAACAATCCTCGTTTTTATCTTGTGCTCTGTCCTAGATTATAGTAAAAAATTATTTAAGAACGATATCGAAAGATTGCTATCATTATTTCAAGACCCTGTCGGACGGTGCAAAGTGATATGATTATATATCAAAGGAAAGCTTACAAGCCATAGGTTATAATAATATAAATTAAATGCTACTTTAGTAACTGTCAGACGAGTATAAACAGCTATTTAAAAACTCGAAATCTACAGCTTTGAAATTCGGGAATCGATGACGAATTGATGACATCATCTTATTTGGAGTAATAATAATTATAATACGCATAGTCACAATGACTTTGCATCAAATAAGCACGGCTCATCGCCTCAGCTGTATAGGCGAGCCGATCGGGTGCACATATAGTGTCGTCACTGTAACTTCGGCATATTTGACCCCTGTTTAAACCTGTAATTTGGTGAGGTGCGGATAATAAGGTTTTTATTCGCTTTTGGCAAAACTGAAAGGAAAATATTTTGAAATCTTCGGCTTCCCATTGATGAAAAGTTGTATTTTCATCGGATAGGGTCTTTTAGATTTGTATTACCCCATCAATGACATTTCAATAAAGAATTGATAAGCGAATATCCTCATCAGCGATTAAGAGATATTTCAAACCTGGCTTCAGAAGTAGAAACTTCACCGGCTGCTGAGGCATCTTTAGAGGGACTGCCATCTGATAGGGATTCCGACGGTCTCGGGAACGAGGAATCTGCTTTATCTGGCGATGCCTCGGTTGTATCTGATTGGAGGAATGGGACATTGTGTTAACTTCGTAAGTATAAGTATTTTTTTTTAATTGCTCGCATAATCATGTTGCGTTAGAAATGTTATTACAATTTCATGACACAAATGAACATTTTCAAGTGATCTAATCTTGTTATCTCAATGTAATGATATATGATAATACTAATGATGCTATTCGATACTTAAGCATCGTCTTCAAATGCACAGGATACTTGAATTGTCAAACCACCCCCTGCAAGAAGTGTCTGTCGTTCTTTAAAATAGAACTATTCCAAAGTACGAGCGGTTATAAAGAAAGACTATTTTTTGTGTTTGTGATGTTACAAAATTAATAGACAGAGCCTTTTTGTCATAAAGCCCGGGCAGTTAATTGCTTCTTTTCAAGATAAAGCTTTAAAGTTACAACGAAATATCAAATTTACCTGCAAAGTGAAAGAAAATATACTTTATGTTATTACTTTGGATATGATTTCCAAATATAAGGATTATATTTTGAATGCTCACATGAAATCGTACTTAACATGTTCGCTGTTTGTTTTGGGCGTATATGTAGGCCTATTTTGAAACTGTGTATGTATTGTACATGCATATGCATCTGCATTATTATGACAGAGATTTCACTTGAAAAGTGACTTTTTTAATCACGTGTTTAGTGTAGAAAGTTCGATGAATATCAATTAAACAAAAAGTGCAGATCCCACACAAGGTGTTTCTTATATCAAAGAAGAAATTGATACCTTTTGTCAGTTAAAGCTAAAGACCAGTAATGGTCATGCGATTACATTGTGAAAGAAACGTTGTGGAATCAATCAGAAAATGTTGATCATCTAGCATCTAGCATCTGCAAGGTTCTGGAATCATCAAAATGATAAGAAATTTGGCCCATTTTTCGTAAAGTTACAAGTACTATACACAGAAAGATGTATATGGGACTACCCTGTATCTCTCACAGACCATGAGAGAAACCAATTTACCAAATATATGAATTAGTAGGCGGTTTCCCGGCAAATTTTTTATCATCATGTATTAGTCAAAACATATTCTTTCATATGATTGGTAATGAGAGCTTCCATTTCATTTTTTGAAATTGGGGCGTTTCCAATACTGGTCTTTACCTTTAATATCTGTACAAATGTTGTCCTATATTTTGTTTTACACCTGTAACAAAAATTTTGAGCTTGGCTTTAAAATCAATCGATGTGACAAAGAAATCAACTTTCTTGTCTACTATTCCCAGTTGAAATTAAATTTCAATGTCAGTTACTTAAGATAGAATAGACAACTAGAGCCTAATTCAAGATTCCCACTTTATATCTCATCTGTCAACGAAAAGGGACATTTCATTTATTCTGTATACAGGAAGTAACCATAGCAAACAAAAGTTATGCAGTTTTAACACGTTTGATAGTACCTTTTAAAGTAACACACATTTCCTAAACCTTTCAAAACTTGTCAAAATCCCACCGATGACAGATTGAATGAATGGCAATCATTTGTAGATTTATTGGTTGGTTTGATTCTAGTAAATGTCGTTTACCTTCTAAGTACATCGGAACCATGAGCTCCTTTGTAGTGCTTTGTTTCAAGATGAAGTGCAATATCACTTTCTTCTTGTTAGTGGTTCGTGTATCCACTGTAAACATCACTTTGTGCTCGGTCAGGTTGCGAATCTCACTTTCCTGTAGAGTCTACAAAAAATCATAATATTTGTGTGTTAATATATCTTTCTATTCATTGTGCACGTATGTATGTACGCATGTATGTATTCTTGTATATAAAACTTAGCAATCAACTGTATAAATTGTATGTAACCCATCGGACAAAAATGCTGCTGAACGGACTACAGTTTTATTTGAAGTATTGGAATTACCCACATGCTGAATCTCTTCTCTTCTTTCAGACCTAGCTACCTTGGAAAATGAATTTGTAAATTTTTGAGATCTCTTTAAACAAGATTTTAAAAACTCTTATACGAGTTGAGCAAAATATTGAGGAATTTGGGTAACATAAGCTGTCCACTGCATTTTAGGCTAAATGTTTACCAACTAATTTTGGACAACTGGAATCGCCAAACAGCAGATAACCAACCATACAATGCGATAACTCCCGAATTGTACAATTACTGGTTTCGTAGTTTATGGTCAATCAATAGATTGCTGAATTAGTTTTCCCACAAAAGTCCGATATATCGAATGTTGAGTGCATGGGGTACTTAATTGCAAAGGAGGCATTTTCCCAACTCGTAAAAGCTTAGAATTCGGGCATTGATTATCTAACTCTCATCTATTCAACTAATACTGAGCGATCCAAAAGCATGACAACTTTAAACAGATTGATTTAAAATGCTCATATGAATTTTACCGTGGCCTCGTCTTCCTTGGGGGTGCTTTCTTTGCAAGTTATCCTTAATCCTCCAGAACGCCACTTCACTAAAAATTGCTCACCGGTGATCGGAGCCATATATCCATGCTGCTCCTTGAGTAAAATAATGTTAAGAAAAAGTAAGGAATAGCGAAAATGCATTTCCACTCAATGCATTTCGATTCAAGTCTAACATAGAGAAAGAGGAAAAGAAAGAACAAGAAGAAACATATACAGACAAAATGACGTTGACACATGGATATAACGAATTCAAAACTGCTGAAGTTTAGTAGTCAAAAGTCCAAATGAGGATATATACCAAAAATAAGAATCTGCAAACATTACTAAAGATATTTCAGCATTTATGATGAAGATAATGTTAAAAACAATAATGATAACAATAATGTCAACTTTTTAACATTAATTTATAAATAATAACAAAGAATATAACCAATGTATTGGTAGATGCAGGGCACCAAAGTACATTATAGAGAAAAGGAGAAATGAAATAACAAAAAGAATGACAAACAAGGGAAACGCTCTTGGCGGTCTCGCCTGCATTACGCAATTCGATATGATGAAAAATTTAGGTTAGGACATCATTTGTCGGCAGGGTTTCCCATTAGCAGCCCCCCCCCAAAAAAAAAAAAAAAAATGAAATGAAATGAAATCCCCTGACTATAATCTGCGTTTAGGAGTGAATATCGACTAAGAACCATCAGAAAAAAATATTTACTATTATTTGTACCAAGATTGATAACTTTCATGAAATAAAAAAAATTGATTTATCGATTCTCATATTAAGCTGTGAAAAAACATAATCTAATTCTACTTACCTAAAATGACCTGTGAACTTGAATTTGTTACTTGGAATTTATGTCAAATGATTTTTGATACTTGATAACCCTTGCGTGCAAGTTTCATGAAAATTTGAAAGAACACTTTTGAAATTATGCTAAAAATTCAAAATCTTGATATTTGTGCCACAACAAAGTCTACGTTTGCGCTGAGACCTGAAATGACGTTTGCACTTGACTTGTTCACATACAAGACTAATCACATGATTGATGATACTTGATAACCCTATAATGTCCAAGTTTCATGAAATAGGAATGTATAACAATTCAACATCTTATCCTTTGGTCGAGTTTTGATGTTGATGCCACAACATAGTCTAAGCTTGTTGACCTGAAATGACCTTTGAATTTGACTTTGCGACCCGAAACTCGACCCACATGATTGGGGATACTTTATAACCCCTTAGTTCAAAATTTTACCTGGCTGCTAAGAAAGCATAAGTGCTTGTTAGTAAGCGACCAGAGGACCGACGGCTTAAGGTCCTCTCCGAGAGACCTGGTAATGACGATTAATGCCTTAGCAAAGGGCACTAGCGCATCGCCTTAATAGGTCTCTAACCCGGGTCACCGGATTACGAGACCATTGCTCTACCGACTGAGCTTTCGCGCCTCCTCTAGTCTAAAGTCTAAGTTTGTTTACCTAAAATGACCTTTGGCCTTTGACATTGGTCTTTGACATTCCTTTGATGACCTGAAGTTCTACTCCCATGATTGAAAATACTTGATAACCCTGTAGTCCAGTCTAGTCTAGCTTTCTCGACTAGTTTATTATAAGTGCCAAAACAAACATTTATTGAGGTTGAAGCGCCAACCTGTATGTTTGGTGAAAGTGTTGCGAGGGAGCATAGCGACCGAGCCGATACCGAGTGGGGTATCTAGATTTTAGGGCTTTTTTAAGCCCAGAAGTGGCATTTTTAACACCTTCTTATTCCATAAAATATCAATTATACTTTCATATTGATGTGAAATAATTAGTTCAATTCCTCGCTAAAATCTATACTGAAAGTTAATTCATATGTAATTATTTTGGTGCAATAAACACGGAAAATGTCAAAATCAAGTGAAAATCAAGTGAAAATCAAACAAATTGGCTTGCTTACAATTAAACGCAACTTCGACTACGACATTTTGATTTTGCCGAGTTTTTTTAATTACAAAATATAATTCTTTATTTTTTTCTTTCTTTCTCTTTTTAATTTTCATTTTTCTTTTCTTTTTTTTTTACAGCCGCGCGCCACTCCAACTGACCGCAAGCACCACAAGTGGCGCGCGCGCCGCCAGTTGAGAAGGGCTGCTCTAGTCCAAGTTTCATTGAATGCGAACTTGTACATTTAAAATTATATTACAAATTCAAAAACTGACAACTTATGTTAAGTTTTTGATGTTGTCGCCGTCCCCGAAAAAGCGGTGCCTTTGTCTCGCTTTTGCCATGTAGTCGAGAAAAAAAACGCTTGGACATTAAATGCAAAGCCAAAAAATGACGATAAAGTGAGGGGGAAGAAAAACAAGAAGATGGGAAGACGAAAAAAGAAAAACACTAACCTCTAGTTTTCTGGTGTTTGCATTTCTTACATGGACAAACAACACGTGTTCATCGTTCTTCAGAGTTGACACAGGAATAAATGGTGTACAAATAACACGTTTTCCAATGAATGTCTTTCTGATGATAGCTACAATCCAGATTTCGGAGAAATGGTTCAAGTAGATATCAAGGTCGTGATGTCTGACAACACATCGTGGGCTCCCATTTGTAGAAGAAATCGCCGTAAAATGTTGAGAAGCTGTCCATGCAAAAAACCGACAAAGAAATCTAGTAAACGTACGTTTACCCAAACCCTGTAATATCATAACAACCACACACTTGAATGTCAAATTTAAAAAAAGGTATCGCAATTCTTACATTTTATTACAAAATGAAGGAGCCATGTCTTTACTTCTCTAACAGTTATCATAATTCTTTGCCTCATTCACACCAGTACTATGTTTTAGGGTTTGAAAGGTGTTTTGGGGGATACAAAACAGCCATAATTATTCGTTGGTATCTGTGCAATTAACTTCCTTGAGCATATATATTAATTTATTTAATGAATGGCAATGTGAATGGGACTGAGAGAGAGATAGACATTGAGAAAGACCAGACTTTACCATTCTTGCGATAATAAGTGACGATTTCTGCAGCATCTGGCTTTGTGAATATACCACAATGAGGCATCGTCACTGTCACCGGAACGTCAAAGTTTGCATCAGAGGGCAACATTCTCAAGCCGACGGTGATGATGGCTTCTGCTTCCTTTAGTGTCAACTCAGGTGGAATGTCATGAATTGGTTCGACGTTGACATCCTGTGCTCTGTAAGCTTCGCTAGGTGGAATTCTTACTTCAATACTATGCTTCTGAAGCCGAATCATGCCAGTACCCTCACTTAAATCCTTCCTGCTTTCAAGATTTTGAACTGGGTTTTCATCCTGGATAGCGTTCGGTGACGAGATGTGGTGAACGGACTCTAGTATCTGTCCCTCGTCATCTGTAGGTTGTGAAGTGTACTCATTCGGTTTGATATCCGCCGGCTTTACTCTTTCTCTAGATTCTCCCGATCCATGCCCAAATGACTCTGTTGGAATACTCCTTTTCTGTAAATGAATTTAGTAATTAATAGTAATATTACTGGATTCAAAAAGCGTCTTTTTCGCCTAAATAAAATCCTACTTCTGAAAAGAATAATTAACGTTGAGGTTGTTGGACTTTATAAAGAGTGACTTTACAGCATGACTAAACAGTAATATATAGAAGACAATTTTAAAGTTGACATTTTTGTATTTAACTTATCCTTATTCTACGTATTTTACGTATTTTTTTTTTTTAATTTTCGTGTCATTAGTATTGTTGCATGATTCAATTACTGCATTTTGGAAAATAATTTATTAGATAATTTGCCCCCCCCCCGAGTTTTACGATAAACATGACATAGTTAGAATATGAAGGCATTTGAAGAGACATGTTTTTCAGGGAACATGTCTTATCTGATGTTCTTTCACACTTGCATAATAAGAATGA
>BEXV01005096.1:3848-16843 GCA_003118195.1 Hemicentrotus pulcherrimus | reverse complement strand
GATTTCATAGATAACTACAGCATCTACAGATGTATTATTGTTTTGCTTATTGATGTAGGTACTTTCAGATGGTGCTTAAAAATTTAAATTGTATTTTAGTTTAGATATGAGTTTGTGTATAAAATCTGCATTGTAGTCTGTAGATGAAGGCAATCCTTTAATGTTCTACACAGCCAATCCGTATCCCATTTCGGTCACCTCTTACACATCAAGTGTCTAGTGAGGTGATTAAAATAATAATATTAATAAGCATTTCTAAAGCGCCATCTATCTAGAAATTTTATTCTGAGGCGCTTTTATCATTATTGAGAGGGGGGGCGTTTCCAAAACTGGTCTATACCAAAACCACTCGACTACGACACTTCTACAACTACAGATACAACTTTCTCTTACTGTAAATCTTATTATATTTGTATGTTTCCCACTCTGTTTAGAACCAAGCATCACTGCAACTTGTGCATGTTTGAGAGCTTTAACCTGAATGCATATGGGAAGCATCTGATCAGTGAGCAACATAAGCGTTCACTTGTTGAACGAAGGAAGAGACTGGGAGACCCTCGTCAGGTCAAACCTACAGCTTCTGCTTCTGCTTCTGCACCAAGGTCAGGAGTGCATTTTGTTTTTCATTATTAAAGTTAAAGACCAGTTCTGGTCATGCTATTGCATTGTGAAAGAAATGTTGCGGAGTCGATCAGAAAAGGATGATCATCTAGTATATAAGTATTGGTGTGTACTGCAAGGTTCTGGAATCATCAAAATGATCAGAAATTTCGCCCAGACTTGGTAAAGTTACAAGCACTGTACGCAGAAAGATGTATATGGGACTACGCGACACGTTTGCAACACGTGCGCGATAGGCGCGATATCTATCAGGTCCAAATAGATATAATAATTTACCAAATATACCAATTAGTAGGCGGTTTCTTGGCAAAATTTGTATCATCACGTATTAGTCCAAACATATTCTTTCAAGTGATTGGTAATAAGAGCTTCCATTTCTTTCTTTTTGAAATAGTCTATTCATATCAATGCTGTTTGAGTTTATTTGATCGTTATACAGCTATGCCTAAATATATTTCTTGTAAATAATGGCATCAATAACTGTGAAGTGAAGACATAGCCGTTTATTATTTTAACATTCACTATGCAGATCTTTTTGTTCTGTCTTTGTGGACGGGTACACTCCTACATGTATGTATACAGAGTGTACTACATGGGTGTAGATAACGATATATCCAGAAAATAACTAATTGTTAAATATAATTGTTAAATATTTAGAACGCTTTGTCTTCTCAATGTGTGTGTGTGTGTGTGTGTGCCAAAAAGAGAAAACCCAAGCTATTAAACACAAGTTGAGATTTTGCATCTTAACATGATTTGCTTAAAACATTTCCATTTGATTTTTCCAACTTAAATTGATTTTATCTACCGCTCTCATTTTTACCTGCAAGTTGTGTAGTTCTTACTTGTGTGGGTAATGTATGTATAGCCTTTATTGATTCATGCATGGAGATTCCTTGCCTTTCAATCAGTGATGATTTCAAAGTGGACTTTCTTATCTTCACAGCTGTTCCGAGAGATCTGAGAGCCAGACAATCACATCAACTCAATGGGAGACACCCCGACCCGCATACACTATCCCAAGCCAAGCTCGCTTCCAACATGTAGAGTATCCACGGAGCCAGGTTCATGTACCAAATTCATTCCATCAAGATTCCACTTGTGACAGGGATTACCATTATGGAGGACAGTCTAGACATCACGAAGGAGACTGGCAACAGACTCGCAACCCATTCTATTGGAGACCACCTTATCCAAGGTTGGAACAACCCAGCTGGGAAAACAACTCACGCGCATATGATCCCAGACAGAGGTTTCCAACATCGGCTCAGGCTGTAAGACCTTATCAAAGATTTGAACAACCCGGTGCAAGCTGGAAACAAAACTCACATGCATTTAATCCCAGACAGAGGTTTCCAACACCGACTCGGGCTGTAAAACAACGGAATGAAAAGAATTATAAGAAAATTGTCAAACTCAAGTTGCAGCGGAATGATGGGAAGAGGCAGGAGGAGGAAAATAAGGCCAATGTTGAAAGAGACAATGTGACAACTACGGTGAACATCGGAAAGGCAACAGAGCATTCTGTAGCGTCTCAGGGATTGTTTGCCGACAGCGGTCACTCTGAAAAGCCATCAGACCAACACGTACCTAGAAAACAAGTACACCCAGACTCGGTTAAGAAGGACATGCCATCATAATCTGAGCCATATATTAAGATCGCAGGAGGCCCTACACCAAAGAAAAAGAAGAAGAAGAAGAAAAAAGTGTCCCCCAAAATAAAAAATAAGCGAGGACACACCGGGAACACTCCAAACACTCCCAAACCTTTCAAAGGAAAATTTGAAAAGAAAAAGAAGTCTGTAGCTTCCTTGCAGAACAATCCTTCAGCAACATCTTACCAGTCACCAATGAAACGCACTCTGAAAGAATCAAAATCTCTCGGTAAGCCCACTGGGTCATCTGAGGTCGTTGCAACAGATCGTTCCACTCCAAGTGAAGGCAATTCAGAAAGTAATAGAATACCCCCAAAAGCAACTTCTGCAATTGACAGGTTTGAAATACATTTGCGTGAGGCCCTTCATGCGAAAGATAATGTTCCTGTTGATGACATTGTTGAAGTCACTTCTTCAAATGGAGCAAGTGTTTCTAAAATGGCTGCCAACCATTCTGCATCCCTTCTGCATCCCACTCACCAAACAGTGTCATCGTCATCAGTGCTGCCATACCCTCAGACTGTCCACAATCAAAACAAGAAAAGGTCTGAAGAGGTATCAGGTCAACCTCATTCTCATTCAACTCAAGCTGCAGACAAAGAGACTTCTAAAATCAGCTCTCAAATGGGAAGGCCAACATCTTCAGATGGAGCAAGAGTTTCTGAAACACCTTCAACAACCCTTCCAACATCCACGTTCCAGACTGTGTTGTCAGCAGCACCAGTATCGTCATTCTATTCTCTGCATGAGCAAAATGGAAAGTGGAGTGCAGAGATTAGGAGCCCACCCCCATTAGACAAACTGGCATCAAAGTTTCAGAACCGCAAGGACAGTTCAACTTCCAACGCAAATGGTCAAGACATACGACTGAGTTCCTCAATTGCGGGAACAGACAACAGCATTAGTGATGAGTCAAACAAACTTACATCTAAAAGCTAAGGACGCATTGAAAGTTCAATCAGAGGTACAGATGTTCAGGAAATAAGACCAAGTACCTCTTCGACTGCAGACAACAACTCAAAGCACAAAGAAAAAGTTACAACTGAAGGTGGAGAAACTGTGACCGGTGAGTCAAGCAAAGGCGCATCTAAAACTGTAAGTCACATGAAAGGTTCAACTCCAAACAGGTATGATCAAGACGTCAGGCCAAGTTCCTCATCCTTGACAATGTGCAGCAGCCTAAAGCACAAGGAACCTGTTCAAAATAAAGTTGGAGAAGATGTGACCGACAAGTCTAGCTTTGACGAGCCATCATTTGCCAGTTCGTCTTCGGCCCCTGCCAACCTACCTGTGGATGCGAGTCGGAACAGTGAGCCGAGTGGAGGAAAGAAACAGTTGCTTTCTACAGTTCTTGCGAATGAATCATTTGCCCGTTCGTCTTCGGCCCCTGCCAACCTACCTGTGGATGCTCCTCAGAACAAGGAGCCAAGTGGAGGAAAGAAACAGTTGCTTTCTACAGTTCTTGCGAATGAATCATTTGCCCGTTCGTCTTCGGCCCCTGCCAAGCTACCTGTCGATGCTACTCAGAACAAGGAGCCGAGTGGAGGAAAGAAACAGTTGCTTTGTACAGTCCTTGCGAATGAACAGCAGAAGCAGAAGCTGAACCCACGCCCAAACCTCACCAATGCCAGGAGCAGACTGAGAACCAATAAAGATGCTGAACAACCTGACGCAGGACATATATTCAAGGTATTTTTCTTTCTCTTTTTAACTAGCTTTCTCAAATAAATTAATTTTTTCTTACATGGAAAAAAAGACAACATTGTTAAACAACACAACAACAATGAGATTCATTTAGTCTATATACGATATAAGTGAAAAACAAGGAACTGTCACACGTTTTTTTTTCCTAATTTCTTCAGATTTTTGTTTATATATTGCTTTGAGGATGAGCAGGTGGTTTGCATATTTAATTGAAGACAAGTCTTGAATGTTTCTTGCCAATTTGTCTTCTTTCTTCTCTTTCTATTGTTGGAAGGCTGCTGGGTATCTCAAATTTCAAAAAAGGTTCCAGATATGAAATAAAACTACAAAGCTCTATTACTACATTTTTCATTGCCCCAGAAGATGTGTTGTAATCTTGATTATCTGATCTATAGTATTTAACTCAGAATAATCTTAAAGTTTAAGATGATTCTGACTTGGAACACCACAAATTTCAGATACCCTACTTCAATAATTTGTAATCGTAAGTGTGTATGCTAACAGGGAAATAAATACACTGGGGCTCGGGGCAAATGAGCCCCCAAAATGCCAAAACAAATTAAAGAGTGTAATTTTAAAGCAAGCAAGCTTGAAAAGTAGCCCCCCCCAAATTTTTGAATTATTTTTTCCTTGTATAATGCTAATGTCAATAGGAGAAAATCCAAGGTCTGCTGAGTGACGTTGCCAAGCCGGTATGGCAGCAGAAGAAGCTGCGTATGATGCTGGCCAAAGCCAAGAAGGCCCCTGGCAGATTTAACAGGTACATGTATGTCTAATAATGGGTGCCTTTGAACCGCCCTGCTATTGTTGCAAAGATATCAACTTTACAAATGTCAAAGTTATTAGATTGAAGTTATTGACCACACTAGATGATGCAGCCTAGTCTAGTTTGCCCAGCTAGTAACCCAAATGAAAATACAAACAATCCTTTATTACCACTGTTGGAGGAGGCACGATGGCTCAATGGTAGAGCAGTGGTCTTGTAACTGGAAGGTCCCGTGTATAAAACCAGGTCAAAGCACTAATACTTTTAGGCAAGGCATAACTCCTCATAACCGAATCCCACCGGGAGGGATTTAATCTGTCGGTCCCCTGGTTGCTTACTTACAAGTATACGCTTGCTTCCTTAGCAGTTGGGTTAAACAATCATCAGTCACAAACATTTACTCTCCATGATCCAGGAAAATATGATAATAAACCAATTGCAATAATACAAAAATAAAAGGACACACACAGTCGCACATTTCAGGCTGGTTCAGCATTATGAATTACCATGTTATATCAAGCAATTTCAAAAAAATGAAGTTGATATCTTTAACGGGGCAGAACATTGCTCTGACCATTCTTTGGGCTACAGTCAATTGTGTCTTTGCTTTTCTTTCCAGATTCAGTCACTTGGCTTCTTCACCGAGCCGCTCCGAGGATACAATTGACAGTGTGGACATAATGAACCTCAGCACTGAATTCCAGCAGGAGCTTCTTGATCTGATTCAGAGTGAGGATGCAGATGAAGAGGATATCCTCTCTCAGCTCACAGGTTAGTGAAAGCATGCGTGTCTGCAGAAAATTGGTTTCCCTAGGTCCAAATTGAAAGAAATGTGACTTTGCTACATGCTAAGGGTGCTTTAATGTCACACTTTCCTACTGGTAGCTACTTGCTCTCTCTATTTAGAAAACTATGCTTTATTTGTTACCATTGGTCCCCCGTGATCCTCTTTTTCTTATGTTAATTGAGAGCTGAGTTGTTGAGGTAACCACCTGTTCAGTGACCTCGCAGTGTGATCTATTCCCTCCTATAAACTAGAACAGATAAGCTTTAAGAGGGAAGAGAAAAATAGCATGTTGAAAGTATGCATTGGCATATTTATTGAAATATAACTATCGCAGTGATGTGGTTTGGAAGGACAAAAAAAAAATATTTTGAAAATGTATTGATATGTTATATTACCCTTGTTGAGGGAGAATTTGCCCTCGTCATATTTTTCTTATGTTTTCTGAGATATTCTTTTTCAGTTATATTCATTTTATTTATCACCCAAAGCACCTGAATTTTTGGAGACAACTGAACCCAATCAGGACGTGTTTATCCAAGGGAACACACTTCACTTTGGAATCATCCAGGAGGCGCCTCCTCTGATGAGTCAAGACAGGTTGCATCTATCACACGCCGTCACCTCCGCTAGTCCTGAAGACCCAGAGGCAATTTATCCACCACACGTTGTCACTTCTAGGTCTACTACTCCTGTTGTCAAACAAGAGCCTCCAGACACTTCAGAATCAGTGGCATTTCAACCCAGTCCTGGGTGGGAGCGATTGCCGTACGAAGAGCAGAGTCGTCCAGGACAAAACAGTAGCACCAGCAAAGAAGCGCTTGATGCGTCGCATGAGAGAGAATCCTCAGAGTGGCAGAGTTCTGTTGCATCCCCTACTTACGTTATCAGGGAAGAACTTCTGACCATTGCTGATTTGGATCAGCGTACACTCCAACCCAGTAAGTCACAAGAAGGGGAGCGTCAACAAGACATCGGCAGCAGATAACCTGATGAAAATCCTGATGCAAGAGGACCTACTGAGAGGCATGATACCAGTGTCACATCCACAAGTACCATTCCATCCCCTGTAGTACGTACCATCCTGTTTTCCTTTTTAGTCACATGTGTAATCATTATAACAAAATATTGATGTCTTGGAGTAAACACTAACTCTCTTTCAAAACTTAATGGAGTATAAAGCAGTGTTGAAATAACACACAAATACCTGGAATGACCACACTTGAAAATGTTATTCTCTTGCGTACAGTAAAAGTAATATGCTATTAATAATGATTACAAATCAAAAGTAGGTACCCTTACGGAGTAATAGAGCAAAGCGTTTGTGTTGTTGTTTATTAACAGGCGATACATATTACTAGTAATGGTATTATAATTTGAATATGAAAAGACCAAGCAATTTATAACGTGAAGTGGCAAAGCCTAGATTAATGAGTTAGTGTTTTTTCTTCAGGTTTATGCTTGCTGCATTTGCCCATAGGTACTATATTGTGTATAATAGAGTACTTACCGCCAGTAGTCATAATGTTCTTTACTTTTGAAATATATGCTAATAGCGACAGAACTGCAATATTGTAAGTAATCATTTGTATTATAAGTATTAGACATGGTTTTGCTTCTTATCATGACTAGGTTGGCTCGACTGTAAAAATCAAGAAAGCTCACAAGAAGAAAAAGAAAAAAGACAAGAAAACAAAAACTAAGGAGATAAATCCATCTCCAGTTGAAGAATTCAGAAATAAACTACCTCAGAAGAAAACTCCCAAGTCTAAGACATCCAAGGTAATTATGTATAGTTTATTTTGCATTAAACTCCAATTAAATCAAATAAACCTTTGTTGTAATTTTTACAGTTTATTTGAAGATTTTTAAATTTTTTTTAAGCATTAGATTTTTAAAGATTGTTATGCATTAAACTCCAAACACATGAAGTAAACCTTTGTTGTAATTCTTACAGATATTTGTTTTAAGAACCATTTGTAATGAGCTATTCAATTAACTTGTTATGTGTAATATGGCTGGAATCCACCCTCATACATTAGTTGCTGCTGTATTGAGCAAACCTGTGACAAGTTCAGCTGTGAAGAGAAACATATTAGATTGATGCATATTGCACCATCATACCAGTCAGGCTGTTTTTTCATTGAGAAACTCTTGGAATAACTCTTGATATTAGGTCCATTGTCGTTTTTTTTCTAGATTGTATTCATTGTTTCTACCATATATTTTATGAATCTAGCATGTATTTTATGCTGTTCCCCTTTCTCTTTCGTACAGTCTGCAAATGTGAAGAGAAAGCCAGTCAAACCTGTCATCTCGGGGAGAGTGAACAGAAGAACTAAGAGTCCAACAGTTTTGACAGCGACCAAAATCAAGAAGAAGTTTATGCAGAAGAGGAAAATGGTATGTGTGATTGTGCCCAGCAATATAGAGTGATTTGCTGGTACTTTGTTTGAATGACCAACAGTGCAAATGTTCCCTTGGTTATTAAATGATGAGGAGTACGAGGGCGCAGAGGAGTCCTTACACGTCAGAATTAAAATCCTACAATTTCCTTACTTTCTACGAAATAAATGGCTATTTGGTAGAAAGCAATTCCCTCAAAGTCTTGAGGACCTTTACATGAGTATAGGGCAAAACGCTAGTAGTGACCCAGTGACCAAATCAGGGAAGCTTGTTGCACAGTTTTGCAGCAACCGCTCGGAAAGACAATTCACCAGCACGTTTATTAGAAAGACACCGAGGGAGCCAGATGGGTGATGCTTAGCGGGTATTTCGGACATGAGGACGACGAACCAGGCAGTCAGCTATGTACGAGGGACATCAGTGGTTGAGAGACTTGTAGACTAGCAGTAGGATCTTAAATGTTATTCTGTGTCATACAGGCAGCAAATGAAGTTCAAGTCAAAGAGGTTGTATAGAAACCCCCATTTGACCTTACACACTCGTCCTGAAGATGATAGGTAAAACCTATTGAAACATCGAGATAGGGCATTAGGGGGGCCTTTTTCAGGACCGACTCACCCAACTGTCAAAAGAATATGCGGTGTAACTGCAAACCTTGCTCTCAATCTTCTCTTTTTTTCTCTAGTTGGACACCATGGTAGGAGACATGGGCATCACACTGCAGACATTAATTCTGGGAGAAATTTTGAATTCACAATTATGGTTAAAGTGCAATTTCTCTTGGGATTCGTACCAGATAAACCTCCGCAACGTTCCTCTCTGTATCCATTTCTCTCCCTCTTTTCTTCTTCTCTCTTTGTTCTCTGTAGTTGGACACCATGGTAGGAGACATGGGCAGTCTCCTAGACATCACCCTGCAGGAGAACAAACTCCAGACCAAGATGGACAAACTCGACGCTAAGATTGACAAGCTGGTAGAGATCATACAGGAGAAAGAGGCTATGCTCAAGAGCTTCAAGCAGGAAAAAGAGACGGTGAGTATAGTGAGACGGGGCCCTATTCCTTCTTATCAATCTTAAGAGTTGCTTTCCTCGTGTAATTAATTGCTGTTTGATGTTCTACCTTTTTTCCTTCTTTGGGTTGCCCTTATTTTGCATTTGTGTTTGATAGTAAAAATCTATAATCAAAATTCATTATCCCCCACCTCTCCCTCTCTTTCTCTTTCTCTCTCTCTCTCTCTTTCTGAAAAACATTGTCATTGAATTGAAACACTAAATAGAATAACAAAAAATGATATTGCTTGCTTTTTTAAACAATGTCTCTCTCTTTGTGTTTTGTCTTATTTTCTTTACATATTCTTATCTTTGTTTTTTGTATTTTACTTTCAAAAGGAATACACTCTTTCATTTGGTAGTATCAGTGCTCTTTTTTGTCACCATAAAATCTTGCTTACCTTGAATTCATGATTGATGTAAAGAATCATATTAGTTTGTATTCAAGTGAGTGGTCATTGACAATTTCAAATAGTTTTGCAATGTCTGTGATATATATAATTAGCTTGTTGTGCTTTTTTTTTTTACAGGTCATCAGCAGTCTTACAGGCCTGAGAGAGAAGAGACTCAATCTCCTTTTAGGTATGTCAGATAAGATTTCTCTCCTTCACTCAACTTGTGAATGCACTGCTGCAAAATACTAAAACCCTGTCTGTTATGTATTCCATGTTATGTACATCAAGGTCAGTTTAGATTTCGATTTTGCTAAAAATAGTTTGCTGATGAAAGGGTTCAAGATCATGACGACAAAATCATGCATCCGGAGTCAGTGAAGTAGAGTCTGTACTTTATTGTTGCTCATCATTAAACAGCCTCTGTAACAATAACCAAAGTTGAACAAAATATTTAAATTATGGTGAACTTACATAAATGGAACAATTATATTATTGATACCAACAGAACAAATATTTATTCATTGACATTGTTTTGTAACATCATGCAACTAAATCTCAATAAACCCATTTATTATTATACAAAATAAATTACACTCATTGTTTCTTCTTCTGTACAATATCATGAACTATATGGTACAATAAATTATAGTATTGATTCATTCACATACATAATCATAAAGCAACATAAAATAGTAAATTCAACTCACCGGCCAATACTAGCCAAAACGCTAAACAATAGCGACCGTATGCATGCTACCAAGTATCATATCCACAGCTCGTAGAAATACAGCAGACCTAGAAATATGATCAAATGGCATTCTTATAATACTAAAAATCAATGACTTATAAAAGTAAGCTTATTCTCATCAAAGTTGTGAGGATGATTTGTTCAATTTAACACAATTATACTGCAATTCCTTCATATATCATATAACAAAATAAATGACGAGTATTTCAATGAAGCATCATTGTTCCCATGCAAATACAGTGCAAGACATGATTCAATTATACTGATCTTACTTTCACCATCAAAACTCTCATTAGTAATGCTTACAGGTACATGTACGTGTATATGTCATCATTCCAATAACTTAAATGAAATAAAATCATAATTATTAAACAATCCAGCTTACTACAGCAGACCGAATGTACATGTGCTTGCAGTCCTATAACATAGCTTAGAATGGCTGCCTGCCAGCTGTAGCATGCACCAGTGCTAGAATTCACACAAAAGAAATGCACTCATGCAAAGAGTTCAATAGAGATACCCCCAAAAAGGCGGCAAACAGTACAATGTGAATCCCTCTAGAGGGGAAACAATTTGTCATTGACTGAAGAAGCAGGGGGCATCTTTGCACCACATAACTCCTATTTGATTTACAACATCAATTCTAATTTACAACACTGATGAAATTAGGCAAAAACTGAGACTTATCAAAGCATCATATGAATTAACTTGATTTATAGAAGTATGTATCATTGGCCTTTGAAGCTGTTATAAGTGAACTTTATTTGATATGCGAAAATTTGCTAAATGTAGGCCATTTATACCCGGTAAGGGGATGCTACGCTTTGTGTTGACTTGTTTATGTTCACATCAGTTTTCATAGTATGTAAAGTTTAAATATCCATGTATTTGAAATTATGATTTCATAAAATGTATCAGAAAGTGTATAGTATGAGCAGCGCCTTATCAGAAATGGATGCTTATTTGTCTTCTAATAAGTTTTGGTACTGATATCAAAAGCTAAACATGTTTTGGAAGCCCACGTTATAGGACTCTGTACTTAAAGTGTTAGTCATGATCATTTATTAGACTCAAAACAGAAGAATTTAGTATTCAGCTTGTGAGAAAATAAAATTGGCAAATTGTATGGTGGAAATGATAATATTTCAGGTTGCTTGTGTATAATTGCAACCTATATATACTCTGTCATTCAAACAATAACAATTTAAATCAGCGCTCATCAATTTTTCACATTCTGCAGGATTGACGTCAAGTGAAAAGGCTAGGAAAGCAGTCTCTTCCATGGACAAAAAGGATGGAAGCAGCATAGATGAAGGGAAATCATCATCAAACCAGTCTTGGTTATCCTCCGCAAGAGGTCCTTGTCTTCAGGCAGACGCTGAGCAGGCTGGCATCGGACATGTTTTAAGTGAGGCAGTGCAGTCCGGAGGGGAGAGTGACATCAGGATTTCAAACGTGATGTCTATGGCTCAAACCACACCCAGTCACAGAACAGAGGGTTTCAGGATAATGTTTGGGAGCCCTGCCTGGACCCCGTCGGATCAGGGACAGGGAACGATGGACACCTTTGGGGATGTGGGGCGTAACCAAGATGTAGTAGGTATCAATGTAGGAAGCCCTCCTCCTCCGCAGTCTTGCGTTGGCCAGAGCATCGAAGTGCTTCCGCAGGTTATGAGCAGAGAGAGCTTTGCCAAGACCCTGCAGGAGCTCAACAGCTGTGGAGGTGGAGTCAAAGTGGACATTTTCTCCGACGACGAAACACTTTATGGACTCGACTGTGAAGGGCTGATGCACAGGGAATCCGTACCCGCAAGTTGTGATGTGATTGGAGCGGTAGCCGAGCTGGTAAAGGCCAATGTGATGTCCTCGGACAGAGACAGGGTGACTCAGAGCCTGGGATTGGCCACAGTGTCTGATATCACTGCAGAACCATTTCAAATGGCAGCTCATTTGGACCAAGTTAGAGTTAAAAGAGAGAGAACAGATGAACCCAGAGCACTGGGAACCTTGCCATTGCAGTCAGACACCGATGATGGGTCATCGTATAGGAATGTAACATCATCTGAAACTTCATTCATGAGAATAAAGCAAGAACCACAAGACATTCATGACATCAGCCAATGACAAGAGACAATCATGATTAGGGACAATGAAAGGTGTCCTTCTGGAGAGCATGCGGAACCCTTTGCGACAAAGCGAAAGCGATGGAAATCGATACTGGAAGACACCCAGGTAAAGAGACCCAAACACAATCCTAAAGATACAGTTCTATCCAAGAAAATGCAAGAACCTGATGCACTGCATGAAATGCCCAGCAGTGCTCATCCTCCAGAACCAGATAACACATTGATATCTCAAACGGAAAAGGGCCACAAAGACCAGACCAAGGTTACAAGAGCTCCAGATTCATCAGGTTCAAAGGATAGTATTCCTGACAATCCCTGTGAGACCTCAGTCAGCCACAAGAAAGGAAGCGAGTCTAACACACCTCTACAGAGTGCACAGCAGGCAGAAAAAGCTAATCGTCAAGATAAGGCAACTTCCAGCCTTCGTTCTAAAGGCTATGTGATCAACATGTACATCATTGTGGATAAATTATATGCCTGCATTTCAGACAGCAGATTCATTATATTCAACTTGTCAGTAAGTCCTTTTAATCAACACTTGAATCTTGCAGTTTTCACCTTGCAGTTGTCTTGGCCCCCTGTTAATTTGATCACCATATCCTTTTTCTATCCTTATTTTATAATACATATATATTTCAATAATGCGCATGTATTTAGTTAAGTTTTGGAGGTATATCATTACTTAATATTACACATTAGGAACAATGTATTTTGGAACATACTAATTTGATATAGAGA
>BEXV01005094.1:4519-15173 GCA_003118195.1 Hemicentrotus pulcherrimus | reverse complement strand
CTCCCTCCTCCCTCCTCCCTCCTCCCTCCTCCGTCCTTCTTCTTCTTCTTTCTCCTCTTCGTCTTTCCAACTTTCTGAAGCTAGAATACGTTAAAACATAGTTGGTTATACTCTATGCTTAACTCAATTTGAGCAAGCAGTCATGGTTGATAGGAGACATGGTTCTTGCTTCTGACATGTCAGGCATGGAAAACAAATTGAAAGTTAACATCAAATTTTCTTTGTATTTATTTGCCACAACAGAGGTCCCCCAGCATTTCCCAAGCAACTGACAGCAGATAATGTAAAAGTTTTACATCCAGATTTTGAGAGATATCTGAAGTGGAGGTTAGTATGTCCACTACTTTAATTTCATCAACATTGAGACAATATTCCATGAGCATCTAAAACTATGTTTTATTATAAATCATGATGATGTATATTCTTATCGAGGCCTCTATTCATATTTTATATTAGTAGTTATCTCTTTGCTGATTGATGTGTATACCGGTAGCTGTTTTTGTGTAAATCTTTAACAAAAATCTTTTTAGATAACCTAATGTACATTGTAATTCCAATATTCAAGTCACTAGAAGCAATGAAATATACCAGGTTATTAATACTATTTAAATTTAGGGCTTGACAGCTGAAACCTTGCATAAGCTTTGTCCAACAACTTAACAAGATATGCATGCCAGGTGGATTCAATCAATTTAGGAACTTGTTAATTTAATAATCTGTTAGCAGGACCTTGGTATGTCAACAACAACAACAACCACCTTACACACTAATTCTGAATATTAAAAAAAGATCAAGGAATTGAAATACTGTAGAATTTTATTATAAGGAATTACCATTGATCTGTATTGATAGTAAATCCACCAATTAATCGCGAACTGATAAACTCCTTTTTGTTCCAGTACAGATTTGTGATTAATTTTAAATTGCAATCAATATGAATCAGTCGCGACTGTTTATAAATCAGGGTCCTTGTGTACTAGTTTATTTATATATATGGTAGGCATTATCTGTGATATTCTATTTAATTCTTAAATGATTTTGAAATGTTTCATTTTATTTCAATTCCCATAGTTGGGTGAATTCATCAGCTCAACATAAAGATGTCCACAGACCAACAACAGGTGCAATCATGCTACTAGCAGCCTTACATACATGTGATCAGGTAAATCACAATCTTATCACAATGTTCCATAACACTTTTTGTGATTACATAACCTTCCAGTGATTTATAGAGTGCCACGTGTCAACTCATCACATACTAATTACCAAAATCGTATAAATAAAATGAACAAGCATAAAAAATTTCTATGTGAAATCAATATCTCATTTTCATTTTGTGATGGGATGTATTTTGTTTATTAATTTGTTTTGTTGCAGTTACAGTAATGTTGCTGAATAAATAGCGTGACCCCTAGTGCTCTACAAACCAAAGGACTAACTTAAACCTGAATTAACTTATTCCACC
Organism: Hemicentrotus pulcherrimus; assembly: GCA_003118195.1. NCBI lineage: Eukaryota > Metazoa > Echinodermata > Echinoidea > Camarodonta > Strongylocentrotidae > Hemicentrotus > Hemicentrotus pulcherrimus. Next base: position 13,708 of record BEXV01005094.1, on the reverse strand, counting down.
TTTAAGCATACAAGCCATTTTTGTATTTCTTTAAATCTTAATCATGACAGGAATAGAAACAGGTTTTTAAAAAATATGTTTCTTGTGGTCAAGTTTTCCTATAGATTCTCACATGTATAATACAGAGAGTTGAGAATTTGTTTGTATTTTGTTTTACTGTGGATCTGAGTCCTCCTTGATCACAATGAACCTAATTCCCCCAAACAGATATTATGCGTACAAGTAGAAAAGAGGAGGTTTCATAACTTTAATTGGACATAGCCTATGAACACAAGTCTGTAAATGCTTTGTCAGTGGGACAGCTGAAACTTATTTTCTTTTGTAATGTTACTCCCAAGATACCTCAGTCTCTAAAGGCATGTTCACATATGGGGAGGTAACTGTGGCTGTCTCCTGCAAGGGGTATTGAACCCCTAAGCTACTGAATTTTGTCAATCCTATAGGTTTAATACTGCAGCCAGCCGGTACCCAGAGGCTAAGGGTTAAGTTTACTGTGCCCCACATTTCTGTATTTTACAACACACAGATTCATTTCAATTCAATTCATATTTATTTCAATTCATATTTATTTCATTTTCAACAGAAAGATAAACAGAGATATTACATTTTTTCCATACATAATTCATTTTTTCTGGTAATTATACAAATACACTTTGCACATAATAAAATTATTACAACAAAATCTTAATTTCTGAGGAAATGGGGGAACCACTAAAAAGCAGTGCTTGTAGTTTGTGGATCCCCCAGAAAAAAATATAATTGTTTGAAGCAAGTATGTATGGGATCTTTGTTGTATGCAGCTTCTTCTTTTAATTCACAATTTTCATTCATTATGTATTTTCAATTCAATAATAATTTTAATTCATTAGTCATTCGTTATATAAAGCAACTCTTGTAGTTCACCGCAACATATCTGAACGGAAATTCGATGTAACTCCAATAATGATAATGAATATTAAAAGTCATCTATTTTCTACCTCTTTTCTTTACCCTTTTCCTTTCAGGTCAGTATATATGGCTTTGCAGGGAGCTATGCTGCCTACAGTGAACATTACTACGACAAGAAATATTCCAAGCATGTCAACTATGCAAATCATGACAACAATGCAGAAAATAAGCTCTGGCAATTCTTAGACGAGCAAGGTATTGTCAAACTATATCACAGGACCCCCAAGGAGGGAAAATAACAGGACAGATTGATTCGGTTGGGTGAGCGAAATGGAGATCGTCATTAATCAAGTCTTCATGGTGTGTGATTCGAGTACTATGATCGTGAGGATCAAGTTTGTTAAGTGATGCCTTGAGCGAACTGTTTCTTCGTCTGTTTCCGTCCCCTCCCAAGAGTCCCGACGAGTGCATTGAAATTTTTTTCGTGGTTGCCTAGCACTCTCTTGAGTACGTAGAGATCTCCTACAAACTTTACACTTGTCGAGTGTCACTGGCATTGCATTGAAGGTCTACAGTGTGGGCACATGAGCAGAACATGATGATCGATGGCCATCCATAACCATGACAAGCTGCAGTATGTGACCACATGAAATGAGACGTCATTATTGTTGAGGGATTTACAGGCCACTCACAAAATTAGCACTCTGAGAATTTTAAACAGTGCAAGACAGGTTTGTTTTACAGACAGTTCATATGTAGATTTTTTAAAGTAAAAAAATTAAGATGAATATATCACCTTCTCTCGCGTCGGGTTTGGCTTTTCTTCTAAACATATAATCTGAAAATGAGTATTATTTCTTTACTTTGACTAAATCATAAACCTGTTGCAATAGAGAGTTGGTTTTGATTATTTATTTTTTTAGTAGTAAGGATTAAGTTACATTCATTCTTGTTTTCCCTTTCCTTTCTGCATATACTTAAGAATTTTCTTCATGAATATGTTTGCATACACTGTAGATCTCCTTAATTTGCAAATTTTTGATATATTTTCATAACTTTATAACAGTATAGATAATGCTGCAAATCCCTAGATGTTGAGTTTAAAAAATGAACTGCTTACTTTTTTTTGTAGAAATGTAGATTTGCTTAGGAAATATATGCTCGTATATCGATGTTGCCAATTCTATTAAGATAAGATGTACTAATGGTAAGTTTATCACTGATTATGTATTAAAAGTCTTTCACTGATCATTCCATGTGCTTTTACATTTGAGATGTAAACGAGAGAATAGATGAAATGTTTTACTTGGGAATGGGGATTTTCAGTGTTGCCTGTTTGTATGATTGCTTTGTTTGTTCATTTGTTTCTTTAATTGTTGGTCATTAATGTTTCTGCTCTATTCCTATTTGCTTTTACATTTGAATTGTAAATGAAAGAATAGATGAAATGTATTACTGGGGTTTTCAGTGTTGTCGGTTTCCTTTGTTTATGTTTGTTTATTTGTTGGTCATGAATGCTTCTGCTCTATTCCCTTTGGTTTGTTTGTACTGTAAGATTGACCTATTTTCCTCATCGACAGGAATTATTGGATGTGATCGCAAAGACTTAAATTATTTTCAATATCCAATTGTAATGCCTGTAAAAATTGTCATCAGATTTATTACATAATATTAATATGTCAGTATAATGTTCTGACATTTTGACCCATGATTCACAAGACTGTTGAAATGGTCTGAGCTTGATTTTTTTGATGTCTTTTTGATTGCTTTATTCATTCGTTTTTAAGGTTCCTTTCATGAATGGAAATTCAAAGAAATATACAATGATCAATGTTTATAAAACTCTCTAAATGATAACATTATTATTAAATGCAATTTCTGTTTGAAAAATCAAACCAGACAAAAATCTTGAATTTAATAGCTAGTTTAATTACATATGTACACTTGAAAATGGCAATCCTGTTTCAGTGTTATATCACAGAAATTCATACTGCAATTACTTTTTTTAGGGGGGGGGGGCTACTGTCTTTTCATTTCCAATATTGCTTTAATACAAGTCTGCAAAATTGCTAAAATTGAACAATTCATGTTTCATGTACTGTATGTACGCTTCTATAAACTCTTCTTGTTAATGTTAAAACTATCTCCTTATTTTATGTTCCCCTGTATATCCCCTTTTCACTATTTGTATGTTAGGTGGGTGCGCAATTGTATAGCAGACAGTAAGTACTTCAGTATATGCATTTAAAACTTGACTGTATCTATTCTGTATAATGTAGGTTGAATTTTCTCAGTACCAATGCATTTTGAATTTTGTGAAGGGTCATCTTTGCTCTTACACACAGAAGGCAATCTACATTTGGTATACATGTAAGTTGTAACTAAAACCCCTCCAAGAAAAGTTTGGAAACTCAAGTTTGATTGATAATATCTCTCTTGTTATGACATGATCATCCTTATGTTTAGTATAGTTAGAAAGTTCATTTATTTTTCTGTAAAATATTACCCCATTAGTTATGATTTATAAGTAATGGAATGTGCATTATATCAAAATAAGGGGCAAGGTCAAAGGTGAAAAGTTGCAAAATGTACTGCTCTTGTTTGGCTGTGCATGCAGGACAGGCTCCTTTCTTTAAAGAGTTTAGGGCTGCTTTGTAGTACGCTGCATGACAATACCAGTGGCAGTGCTTAACAGGGCATTTGGTAACTTTTCACCTTTGGCCCTGCCCCTTGTATTTATAATGATGTACTGCTCGTTCCATGGCTGCAAAATCATCACAAATATGGTATCACTGCATAGAGGAATTAACATACTTTCTAATGATTCTAAACAAAGCGATAATTATCCCAAGACAAGAGAAATTAAAATCGATCAAACTTTTTTTCGAGGGGTTTATATTGTGGTTTTTGAGAAAAAAAAGAGTGCCTTGTAAAATAGACTTCTAACTGTTCATCAGTACTTAAACCTTTGTTTGTATTTTTTTAAGAAGGAATTGGTAGAAAGGTTTATACCAAAGCTTTTACCAGTTAAGAATTAGGTTTCGACTTTCAAATCACTATGTCATATGAGAATTGATACTTGGCTCTTCCGTTATGTGGAGTTCTTTCACTAGAAACTCTGATAACTGGGGGGTGTTTCACAAAGATCCTAAGTTGAACTTATCCCTAAGTTGGACTGAACAATTATGGAAAGCCATTAGCATCTTTGAAAATACTTTGTAAAAGTTATTTTAAAAGACATGAAATGTTGATTCAAATTATTCTTATTTTCTATAATCAAGGAGAATTCATGTTCTTGATGTGGAATTTATGAAAAGTCTTGAATTTTTGCTCTTGAATATGTTTCATTTTAGGGCTACAAATGGCTCTCCATAACTTTTAAGTCCTACTTAGAGTTAAGTTCTACTTAGGATCTTTGTGAAACACCCCCCTGGTGTATAATGTATTAATCCTTTATTAGCAGTAGGCATCTCTGCGTTTCAGCAGGTCTGATAATTTCCAGGTTTTATTTCATTTTTCAGATTTTATTTTGTCCTGATTTTTTATTTATTCATTATTTTTCTCCAAAAAATGGATTGTCCCTGAGATTGATATTAAAGCGCTCAGATTTCTAAAACCTTTTTTTTCTTCTTCAAACTCTTGTCATCACCCCTGGTTTCATCCAGTATATATCCCAAAGAATACATTTTCCCCAGTATTTTTCTACTAAGAATACATTTTTCCTGGCAGTATTTTGCTCTGAGTTTCACCTGATGTATATCCCAATGAATACATTTTCCCCCAGCATTTTGCTCCAAATTTGACATTTTTCCTGGCAGTATTTTGTTCCTAAGAAGTCATATTTCCCACTATTATGCTACAAAGAATATTATTTCCCTCCAATGTGATGCTGTTTTGCTCTGAATTATGAGCTATCATCTAATTAGAAAAGAAGTTTTACATTTTTAGATGTAAAAATTATTTTTGTGAAAGGACAAGATTTTTTCTGTTTGAAATTGTTTGCTTAATTGTTTTGCTTGTTTCATTTTACTGTACTCTGTTTCTTGTATTATTTAGATCAGCTCAAAATTATATGAAAATATAGTTTGCAAAGTATTAGCTCTGAGCTTTCTTAGAATCATATTAGGAAAGCTTTGGCTGTATGATAGTACAGAGAAGAAGACTAATGTTTTAGGTGAGTTCTGAATCAGATTGGTCATGTCAAAAAAATGTATACGGCATTAGCCCGCATATTACATTATTGGATTGTTTGCTTTAATTCTGCTGTAATAGGGTACATTGTTAAAATCAGTATTGGACAACATTCACTGCTATATTGATTATATTCTTTTATACCAGTAATTTGAAGTGCTGTCATCGAGAAAAAAAATCTTTGTCGACATGTCGTCTTGAATTTTAGCCGACAACGACACATTGTCGACAGATGGTTGGAAGAATGCAATCCTTCCAACACCGGCGTGCATGCCAACAATAATTGTTTGTGAATGATTTTTATTTGCTGCAGCCGTAAGTAAGATGACCGCTTTCGAGTTTGTGTTCACTTTGAAATACAAATTACACAAAACCAAAGTGTTTTGTTATAAAAAACAGTGTTTGTTAAATGATTCAAAGTGCGTGTAAAGCCTATAAATAGGTTGATTCTTGTCGACAATATACTATCCCTGTCGACATGTCGCCTTCCCGTAAAAATGTACTTTTATCGACAAGGTTGTCGACAGAAGGCTTGTCGATGACAGCACTAGTAATTTGTTTTGAAATGTTAATGTTTGTTTTGAAATGCTAATTACGCAAGTACTGATTAGATATTGATTTGTGCTACATGCTCAAGCCACTGTAAATGTTAATGTATATGGATATTACAATACAGATATTTGTCATAAAATAATGATAGGGGGGTTCTTGTATAGCGCTCCTGTCTGTCAGACTTGACTCTCCTGGCGCTCCACCATGGTTATTACATGTTATTATGGTTATTGTTTATTGATGGGTTATTATTATTATTATTATCGATTGTTGTTATATTATATTATATTACATGGATATTAGTTACCGTTACTCTTTTGATAGTGGTCAATAGCAAAGGAAAGCAAGGAAACATCTGGGCCCTGTTTCATAAAACTTGTTATCAAAAACAAGTAACCATAACTGTTAAAAACTACTAAAACCGTGACATTTGATTGGCTGAGAGCAAATATGTCATAGAAATTTAGCAGCTTGTATTTGTTAATTGAAAGTGTAAACCCCATCTGTATTTCATTTTGAAAATATGGGGATATTTTGATCGTGGATTCAATTAGTACAAGGTCTATATGGTACTGTATGTCCTAATCAATTAACTTTGCCATTAAAATAGTACACATTTCTTAGAGACCCTATTGGATGAAAATACTACTTTATATCACTGGAAAGCTGAATGAATATAGAATACAAATATAAAGGAATAACAAAAATATTTTCCCTTTCTGTATTGAGGCGATATGAGCCATTCTTTATTAATGCAAAGTCATCATGAAAGGCGTTCTCCACAAAAGATCATGTCATCAAGTCGATACCTAGTATTTAGGTAGACAATTTTGATTTTCTTTTGATTTAGATTTTGAGTTTCTAGGGTGCTGTAACTCCTCTGACAGACATTAAAAAAGCATTTAATTTATATCACTGTAATCTTTGGCATATAAGCTTTCCGTTGATATACAAATGATCTATTTCATTTTTCACTTCCGGCAGGGTCTTTAAAGCTCATGTGTACATTTAGAGCTTTGTTAAAATCATGAAAGAAAATTGAGTGAAAATAGAGAAATCCGCTCTTTTCATTCCAAAAAGCAGATTACAATCTGTTTGTCAGAAGTCTATCTTAAATCAGTACTGATTAATCTGAAAATAGAAAAACAGTACCAATAGTTTTGTATTAACCTACACATAAGATTCCATTTTTTGGTGTTATAACTAGTTCATATACACTGAGTGATTTCAAGTTGGGTGTTAGTGTTAGTGTTAGTGTTAAGAGCAGTCAGCAGCTCTTAAATCGAGCGAAAAATTTGTTGATGAAATTAAGAGCCCGATACCGATATCAAAAACGATAGCTTAACACCAGCTGTGACGTCACCACACACTTCATTTCACGACGATGATTTTAAATTGGTACCTCAAAACTAAAGATATCATGAAAAGTACAGAATAAATTTACACGTATTCCTCTGGTCTTATAAAATAACTCATTTTACACAAAAGAATATATGAATTACCTGTTTCACATATTTTTATTTGATCGTCAGACAATAAATTGGCGTTGTTCGTGCGTTGACTGTTGTGCGGTTCAACACTAACACCGAACTGGAAATCAACATTTGCTAAATCCCTACGGGCTAGTGTTAGTGAATAGGACATTTGTACGTAAAATATTAACACCAGCCACAAAGGTTGGTTCAGCAGACGACAATTTTGCAAAATCGATAACACTAGCTACCGGAAGTTGACGATATTCAGAGGTCAAAGCCTTAACACCAGCTGATTTCCATTTCAGTGTTAAGGCTGGTGTTAGTGTTTATTAAACACTAACACCAGCCTTAAACACCCAACTTGAAATCACTCACTGTAGTTGCAAGTGGAAATTTAAAGTTGTATTTTCAGAAATGTTCTTGTTTCCTTTTTTCCACCACGCATGTAATTTGCTACGATGCGGTTCACACCAAATAACAAAGAATATGTTGACTAGTGATTTTGGGGCAATTTGCAATGTATGATTAGTTTTTGTATGCAGCAGGTCCCACAGGAGCTAATATATGAATGATATATATTTTACCTGTAAGGCATATTACGAATGTACCGATTGTAATGGAATCTTAGTTGGTTGATCGGTTATCTGTAAGATTTTTTTTTGCATTAAGGGATTTAATTGTGCCATAGTGTAATGCAAATTCTGTCACATGTACGTTTGAATGCCATAAAGCAAAATACAATCTCATGGTACGTATTTAAATGGCAGTCGCTGTGCAGTGCTTCTAACATGAATCCATTCCTGTTGGATGTGCTTATGATATTATTACCGGTATGTCATTATTTTGAATTTAATTTTGTTGATATTCTTGCAGAAATGGACAAAAACAGCATTTGTGTACACCAAAGATATGGTTAAATATTAAGTTTTTAAAATAAATTAGATATGTTGGAGTAACTATAAAATGTATATCATTTTAACTTTGATCCCTTAATTATCCTTTGCACATGTTTGGAACCATACGTGATGCAAGTACGGTATTTGACCTGTTCATTTCATATATGTTTACATGTATTTAAGATTGTTGCTAATAGTTTTGAAAACAAACTTTTATTGACTAATGATAATTGTGTGTGATGTATTAACTTATCATACTTTTTGAATCAATGAAAATAAATGATTTTTTTTTTCTCTCTCATATATTATATGAAATATTGAGTCTCATTTGTTTGATTCTTTAAATCTATTGAAAATGTGATGATGTATCTTTACTTCAACTTTAGCTCCGGTGCTCAGTGAATTCAAGGAATAAATCATACCAGGTACCCACTTACTACACCTGGGGGGTGTTACACACAAATCCAAAGTTGAACTTATCTCTTAGTTGGACTTAAAAATTATGTAAAGCCGTTAGCATCTATACAGATATTTTATAAAAATGATTTTAAAAGGCATAAAATGTTGATACAAATCATTCATATTTTCTATTTATCGAGGAGATTTTATGTTCTTGATGTGGAATTTATAAAAAGTCCAAACAAAAACTGGAATTTTTGCCTATGAATATATTTTATTTTAAGGCTACAAATAGCTCTTCATTGTTTTGTAAGTCCAACTTGAGTTAAGTTCGACTTAATATCTTTGTGAAACACCCCACTGCATGGGTTGATTGTGGCAAATGTAGATGAATGTTCTTTGTGGGCTACAGTCGGGTGACTTATCCACTGGACCAGGCCTGCACTAGACTACTTCTCCACAGGAATTGAAATCGAAAGACACAATTAGAGAGCTTGATTATAAACATAAGACTATAAATTAATCGTAATAGGGAACGATCAAATGTCTTTACATATGCCTGTTTCAATTGCAAGGATTTATTCTACACCGTATGTGTTAAAATGCCATGCATTCTTCATGGGCTAAGGTCATTCTGGCTTGCACTGTTTTAATTTCCCTTGGGCCTTGCCTGATGTACAACCAGCTAGGTTGAAATATGCACGTTGCTTTCTAATTACCGAAGCATCAAACCCCCCCCCCCGACTCCGACTGATGATTTTTTTCTTATCTCGACAATAATTGATGAG
>BEXV01005093.1:0-17259 GCA_003118195.1 Hemicentrotus pulcherrimus | reverse complement strand
CCCCCCCCCCCCCTGCGTACGCACCTGACACCCAGTCATGCATGTGGCGTTAAAGTTTGGTTCGAATCGTTCAAGTATTTCTTTCCATCTTTCGAATATGAGAGCATTAGGAGAGCTAAAGGCAATCAGAAGGACTATAATTGTTTTCCACCTTTACCATGCAGAAACCAATCTTCTCTTAAACGTACGGATTGTAGATGATGCAATTGACACCACACTCATGTCGCACATTGCCATGATGGAGTGATGAGACAGGTTTTAATGACGTCATTGACGAGGTCAAGACACTATTCTCGGATCCAGCGCAGCCTCCTCTTCGAGTGAACCAAGGATGTTCAAGAATGTCTCACTTCTGCTGGTTCCTTTTTATCATGATGGATCATGGACGCAGGAGCAGGGGGTAATGGAGGGTGTGCTTGAAGTGCTTGAAAGGGTGCGCTGCAGGGGTGCAGGGTGATGACTGCCACCCCTCCTCCTTGAGGTGCTTGAAGGGATGCCGTAGGAGTGTTGCAGGGCGGGGTACGGTTTTGGTAAAGAATTCTCTACACTATGTTTGTATTAAGTCTGATTAGAAGTTCTCACCTCTTTTTATTACTTTCTTATCATAAAGGTTTATGGACGTAGAGCTGCATGGTGTAAAAGATGGTGTGCTCGAGTTCCTTGAATGGATGCTACAAGGCCGGATGCTAGGCGATGAACCCCATTCTCCGTACGCAGGATTTATAGAAATGGTTTGCACTCTAATTTATTCAGTCTACATTCCAAATCCCCCTCCCGACATTTCTATAATCATCTTCTCTCTGTTTCACCTCAACTTTATTTCTCTCTGATTACCACATCTTTTCTCTTCTCCCGCTTGCACAAATTAATGAATTCCACTTCTCGCATGTAAAGTGGCTCGGATTTATTCCCTTTGGGCCCATTAATTCATTACCATGTTAAGGTAATCTTGACAGGCACACCGTAGTATATGGAATACCTTGCACACGCTTTTTTTTTTTTACATACTTGTACTTTTTGGCATCCACTTAATGCCCGTAGCCCATTCTCTTCACCATTGGGCACTATGTGAGCCTCTACTTTTTTCTTCATATTCAAACAATGGTAACATGGTATTTTATCATCCCACACGGGTTCACTGCACATCCATACCCTCTTATATATGCGCCATCCTCTCTCCGTGGCTTAGCAAGCATGAAGGGTCCGGACATCGAGAGGCCACTGGTGTCACTNGGGGGGGGGACACTTGTCTCCCGATGTGAATAAAATGTGAGAGAACAGAGAACACGACTAGATGTCGAGAGCGACTGCGCATCAGCTAGTATACCCACGCCTGTCTGACCTAATGAAACCCAAACTTCTGATTTTAATCTGTTCATGCTCGTACATATATTACTTGAACCCGGTTCGGTCGACATTGGTTCGCTTTTTTGGTAGGTTAACAGTACATGTGAAATAAGATATTTTCAGGGAATTCGGACACTTTCACGACCTCTTACACCCGAAATCTGATTAGTTCATCCTTGCATGCTCATACACCCTTTTTAAGTTTGGTTGAAATCTGCTCGAGAATGATGAGGGACATACGGACAGACAACCAGAAAACTTATTGCCTTTGGCACCACGTACATTTGGTGGCGGAGGCATAAAAAGCAATTGTGTGGGAGTTGTCATTTTGTCCTCTTTTCACTTTGCCTTTTCACCCCTCTCTCCTCTCCCACTCCTCTCTCCTCTCCCACATCTCTTTCCTCTCTCTCTAACATCTCTTTCCTCTCTCTCCAACCTCATATCGTTCACAAAAATATGACATTAGAAAGAGTTATCGCGGTAAAAGAAAAAAGAAGAAAAAAAGAGCTTCGAAATGGCTTCGAAACGGCTGCGGTCATGGGTATGACCCGAGGCGAGAGTCCCAACAGAAAAAAAGAGCTTCAAATTGGCTAATTATGTGCAACTATTTAGCACACTAGCATAACTCTCTTATAAAAGACATGACAATCAGAAGTTAGAGACGACCGAAACGAAAACAGTTTTATTTTGAATCTAGATCATTTAATGACTAAATTCTAACATCCATGCATGTTCAGAATCAATACAGATCAATACATGTATAATACTTAGACATCATTAAATTATGGTCTTGATAACTATAAATCTCTACATAGTTCACATAATTCAACTATAGCTCATTCGTGTTAACTATACACATTCCTTCATTTCAACAAGAATGGAAATTTTGTCACAATCGTCACAATTATCTAAACCGGTAATACATGTACACATACCTATCATATCGGAACTTTCCATGGATTTCATGAAATCAACCGAGAATGAATTATCGGTATTCCATTATTTTACTGTCTGATAAATCCAATTTTATAAATCTCTGAAGGATTAAAAGTTTGAAGAATGCTGAATTGTAACATGTGAAGATCAATACAAGAGGACATATATGTAGTTGTATGAATAAACAGGTTCTTCTTCCTCACAATAATTTGAAAACTGCATCACTGAAAAAGCCATGTACACAGTAGGTTTTTTTAAGTACATGTGTCTCACATATAAATCAAATTTCATAAGACTGTAATATTGACTGGCATAAGTGTAGGATTTTGACACTGTTGAATCATAAACTTCTTGAAGAGTTGAGCATCAAAGTTGTGATTAATGTCACAAATAAACCCCCTGGTTATGCAATCGGTAAGAAAACTTGGTGAAAAATGTGAAAAAAATCTGCCATTAAAGGATCTATGATTGACCTATCTTGCTGTGAAACATGTAGGCCATGCCCGCAATAACTCAATTAATTTCAACTGAGCGTCATACTTGAGGAAACAGCCAAAAAACAGTATTAACACTGTTTTTGATGCAATGCAGGCTTCTGGCCTTTTCCCATAAAAAAAAAAGAAGAAAGATCAATGAATTTACTATTTGCCTAGGAGAATATGTAACATGAAAATTTAATACACAATACCTGCTGAACGATTATAGGTTTAGGAAAGAAATTTCTTGGCAAAAATATTAGACTTCTGTCTAAAAAACATTTAGGACAAACCCACAAGTAGTGGGTCATCATGATATCGAAACCTGTCACTGCCGGTGAGAAACATCGCAACAAATTGAGAGAGAGAGGGAGACGTTGTCAACGGGGATATTATTAACAGATTAAGGGCATATTATTAACAGATTAAGGACAAGTTGAAAAAATAAACAACTGAAGTTGTATTCAAGGTACCTGACTGGTTTAACACAAAAAAGAAAAGTCAACTATTAGTTCCAACGTAGCTTTCAAAATCATAAATACATTACTTTAATTACTATAAAGAAATCTCCTTCATCATAATGATTATATTGCTCAGCCAAATACCTCAAAAGCATTTCACCGTTAATCAATGAACCCATCATGCAACTATTTGGTGAAAATCATATTCTCAAAAGAATATATGAGGAATACATCACACAAACACATACAACATTTACAAAATAATTCTGACAATACTGCACATATCCCAAATATAATCATACCAATGCGGAGTCATAAATTATTAAAAGAAATTGTGGATATCAATTAAATAATACATGAAAGTGGGTACGTAATTTCTATTATTAATCATAAGTGTTATGTTTCATTTTAGAAGTTACCAAAATGTACATCACAAAGATACGTGCAAACACCATTTTGTATGCAAAATCACTGTAGATTACATCTTCCAAAACAAAAAACAAAAAACGAAAAAAGAACATGTGTACATAGTCACACTTTTCAATTTGAGTAGCAGATTATGATGAGACCAGTTTGGAGAAAGCACTTGTACAAATAACTCACCAATATCCATAGATCTTTTAATAAACATGGAGAAGTCGCACTTTGTGCATTTTAGAATGATCACTATCAAAGTGATAGGGTGTGTTTCATGAATATCATTTTTTTGCCTTCTTAAGAAGAATACATGTACTTCCACCTGTGTTCCATAGAATGCCCCATCGGTGTAGAAATGAATAATGATTTTACATAAATTCCATGAACACGCTTCCAGCATTCATCTCGATGGGTTTCACAGTTTTGTAAAAATAACCTGTGATCTGCCATTGCACAGATTGTATCTCTGAAGTGGTTTATTGCAATCCACCGGGGGAGTGTTTCACAAAGACTAAGATCAACTTTAAGTTGGACTTAACTATGGCAGGCCATTCATGCTTCTGGTTGCTCTCAATTATGATCTTTAAATAATAATTGTTCCTTCAATAATGAACTATCAAAAAAGGTAAATTTTGTAGATTTGTGACCACGATTTGTATGTCCCTTGACAAAACCAATGCCAGGAATGGTAAGAGGAACTAATGGCATGGACGGCCTGCCATAGTTAATTTTAACTTAAAGTTGATCTTTGTCTTTGTGAAACACTCCCCTGGTATTAGTGGTGCCTCCCAGAGTTGGGGTGAATGACGAACACCTAAATACTTTCTAGCTGTGGACCTACACTCTAACACCTAATCACATCCTTAATTTGAATACTGAAAAGTGACTATTTAATTCCCTTTGAGCAGATTGAACAACCATCAAGACTTCAGTATAGCATTCCAGCTTTGGGTGGGGTCAGAGCTGAAACAACATTTCAAAACAAATAGTTTTGTCCATAAGTACATCACATAACAATGATCTAAATATATAGAATATTCATTTACAATACCAACTCTCAAACAAGATTTGCACAAATTCAACAAAAATATATATTTTCTTTGATAATGCTTCAGAGCATCTACTTTCATTTAGCAATTTGGGGATAAATTTGGTCAAAATCCTAAAAGCACACTGTTCAACACATTCATTCATAATGACTTGATCGCTACATCATCCACTCCACCTAGATAACATACAACAGGTTATTCCATCTGCATTTACGTTATCTGAATTCTGACCATTCCGGTACCTTCATTCTGTCATTAAACAATTCAAAAAATTAATATACTGTACAAAACTGGAACCAATTTTCACGAAATCTGCCAAATTTATCATCTAATAAAGGCCTTCTCTTTGAAGTACAAGGTGCAGCTAAATAGTTTGTACATATCAACAAATAATATAATATCATCAAAGACTATTATTCACTAGACAATACTCAACGGTTCCTCATGTAACTTTGTATCAATATGTAGTAGATGAAGGAAAATTAAGAAAGATTAGGGGTGATATTGAAGGACAATCTAATAAGAGTTAATTAGTACTGAGTAAAAATACATAAATTGTTCTTGTCAATTTTATTGGAGTTTTTATTGACCGGTATTAGAGATCTGACTTGGTGCAAAATGAAGAAGACAGTAACATCTGCCCACTCAATGAAAAACATATTTTATGACACTAGCCCTCCTGCACTAGTTTGGCCAGGAGGGATTATACCTCCCTGCAAGGTCACCGACAGTTGGTTATCTCATCAATCAGCTCTCAAATAACAATAATGGGGGACTAACGGGCACCGCTTAGGTATTGTTTGCTATATAGAGGGCGCAGGTAGTGCAGCCCCGCTTTAAGCAAAAAAGTGGTTACAAATAATTCCTTTAAGGGGGGGGGGGAGGCACTGACAGATTCAATGAAAGAAGAATAGACTTTGTGTAATGAACACAATTCATGTAGAATGTACATGTACATTGTAGATAATGCAGGAACAGAAAAGGCATAATAAATAATTCCATGCATATATTAAGCAAGCCGGTTACAGGAACATACAATAGTGTATTCAAGTAAACAATAAAATTGGAATGCTCACAGATAGATTTTAAGCCATTATGTTAGATGTAGATGTCTGAAAGATTTTTCATGGAATGAACATTTTAATTTGAGTGTGAAAAGGCTATCCATCCTTCAAGTCCAACCTGTCAATAAAATCCATTATTGCAGGGGATATTGTTGCTGAAATATGGTACAATGATAATAAATATTATGTATAATCAAAATAAATCTTGTACCATTAGACCTCATTTAGATACGATGCAGCAAAACCGTGGCAGTTGTTTTATGACTATGTAAAGTTTAATACCAGCCACATTTCTGTATCTTATGAACACAGAGTTCAGTGAATATGAACAGGGCCTTTGTTGTGCAAAGTTGACGTTCATATTACACATTAAATAAAGCTGGTGGTGGTTTAACGCCTCATATCTGAACACGCCCATAGTGTAAACAACCCCACAGACACGCCCATAAAACCTGTTTATAGTACAAACTGACTATCACTATGAACATGACTGACAAAGAAAGCGGACAAAATATATGGTTCCTCAGGTAGACAAAGGAACATCTCTTCACTGCTATTATGTAAAAAGGTGAACATGCATGTGACACCTGTTCTACACATTTTTACATAATAGCAGTGAAGGGATGTTCCTTTGTCTACCTGAGGAACTGTATATTTTGTCCACTTTCTTTGTCAGTCATGTTCATAGTGTATTCAAGTTGGCCTCAGGTTGCATCATGTACAGCACTTCTCCCGTTTTAACTTGGTTTGCCATTGCCTGCTGTTTTACCGGTCGAGCTTGTAACTCTTTTTTTTTTACGAACAGGCTCAAACTTGTGCAATTTCTGTAACTTTCCCCGTCGGACATAATTTGGTTTTGGCATAAAGAGTATCCTCGTAGACTCAAGCCAAAGTTACATGATATTGTATCTCTATGTCTTGCATGTCGCATTCTAAGGGTAGATCTTCTTGACGGACCACACCCATGAGGGGTGAACTTCTGAAGGACCACCTAGACTCCCACTGTACAGTGTCTCTCGACTACCCACCGTTCTTGCACGAGACCAATGGTATGATTGATTCAACATCATTTTCTCCGACCAGCGTTGGGGCGACGACTTGATTTGAGCTGTGCTTCCTCCGAAAGTCTGGCTATCTCCTGACCAAGAGTGTCAATGTTTTCCTGAGATAATAAATTACAAAAAAAATAAATGAAATTGCGCAGATTCTTAAAGGTGAAGATCAGTATTGGAAACACCCCAATTTCAAAAAATGAAATGGAAGCTCTCATTACCAATCATGTGAAAGAATATGTTTTGACTAATACATAATGATAACAAATTTGCCGGGAAACCGCCTACTAATTCATATATTTGGAAAATTGGTTTCTCTCATGGTCTGTGAGAGATACAGGGTAGTCCCATATACATCTTTCTGTGTAAAGTGCTTGTAACTTTACGAAGAATGGGCCAAATTTCTTATCATTTTGATGATTCCAGAACCTTGCAGATGCTTGATGCTAGATGATCAACCTTTTCTGATTGATTCCATAGCGTTTCTTTCACAATGCAATCGCATGACCAGAACTGGTCTTTACCTTTAAATCTGAAAGCTAGTAATGCATACATGTATATTTTGACACAAGTATGTACATGCATAGTAAAGTTATCTGTTAATGATGTTTTGTTTACAGCAAGCCCAAAAGTGAAAACTGAAAAAAAGGATTTACGTGTACGTTGGCATTTATTTTGTTATTGCACTTTAAACTCGATTCATAGCTTTTCTAGGCTTATCTAGACAAATAAAGCTTACAGTTACAAGCATACATTACTTGTAGGAGGGGAAGGGAGGGCGGGCAATTTGCGCCTCCCGACAGATTTCCAACCAAGAAAATTATATTTTCAACCAGTTATAATATTCCTGTAGTTAGCAGGTCATGAAATCATTTTGAATGTCCTTTGTTGTGAGATTTCACGTGGAATTGCACATAGTATAGACATATTCTCCAAAGATAATACCGGGATGTCTATATCTACATATTCTCCAAGCTACATTTTTCATCCCCCAAGTATTAAGTTTTGGTGATAGCCCATCTGTAATGAAAACCAGTGCCCTTAAAAGTGGTTTAATTACTGAACTGCATGGATCACATTATTAAACCTAACATATTTTGCCCCTCCTACATACAAAAGGCTAATTTGACTCACCTTAAGGGTAATATTTTTGAGGAGCGTGTCCTCTAGTACTGCTTGAAGCTTGCGGTTGATCTCCAACGAGAGGTCAAGGGTCATATTGGGGTCAACTGAATGTGACCCGTAGAGGGAGGCCATGATGCCACTCTGTCTGGACATCTGAGCCTGTCTGATGAAAGAAGGGGAAAAAGAGAAATGCTGTAAAGAACGAAACACTGTCAGAACCATGGAAGATAAATACATGTATCATCACTAAATTTAAGGTTATCCCCTGAAATGCAAAGATGGCATTCGTGTTATCAGTAAATACATCTACAGGCAGTTAGGGTTTGCTTTCCTTAATCCTCTGGGCAAGCATAGATACATGAGGTCATGTGTTTAGAGAGAGGAGGGCGAAAATACACTTTAATACACAGTCCATGCCCTTCTGGTTTGATAAAAACAAACAATACCACTATATCTAGACAGTTTGATTTTAAAAAGAAATAATCATATACTGTAGAAACCTAAAAAAGGATATCAAACTTATGCATTGAAGCTGTAGGATGTTGTGCAAAAATTGCTAATACATGTACCTAAGTGTCAAATATATCTATAGAGCCCTTTCAATTTGTTTTTTAAACAAGAAAGTATTGAAGCGGCTCAAGTCAATCAATCGTTTGATGACTTATGGATGCAGCGCTGTACAATCACATTTTCCTATAAACATGATATAGCAGCTATTCAGGATAGAATACTTCAGGTTTAAGTAAATTTATTTAACTATACTGTAACATATGTTGAGGTACAATTAGTACATTTCACAGCAGCTGAACACACACAAAATGAATTGAATCAAACATAATGTAAACTGACACTCGACTATAGATAATTAAAAACTGATCATACATGTAAAGTACATTCAAATCATCCCTAAGGAAATTCCACTATTTCTACAAAAAGTGTTCTTTTGTATTCCCTGTGAATTTAAAAGAAACTTTATAAGAGAACAGTGTATCCAATTATCTATGACATCATAGCTGTTTTTTGGTTAACCATCTACGTAGAATCAGAAACCAAACTTGGTTGCTAACATGTAACACTCTTACACTGCAAACTTTTTTTTTATCTACAAATACGTCAATCAGTAAAAAGGGAAACAGGAAAACAACGAAAATGAAGTACAAGAAAAATTGCACAAGTGGAAAGAAAAATACTATGAGGTTAGGTATCTAGACAACAAAGCTATAGAGGGCTACTAATAGAGTCATCAGGCAAGGAAATGTACTACAATGCAACATGCAAATATTGAAACAATTTCAAGGCTGCTTAACAAGTTTTTGTATGACTTTTTAAAAAGGGTGTGATTGATAGCTAGACGTTTTAAAAGGCAAGCCAATTCTATATTTAGCAAGGAATTTTGACAGATTCTGTCTTTAAGCACTTGGATGAATTGATGTTCGGAAAAAATGGGGGAAAAATTTTTTTTTTTTTTTTTTTTTGGTAAAGGGAATTGCGAAACCTGTGATCCTATTAATTTCAATAAACAGCTTATTATTGTTGGAGCAAGAATTTTAGAAGTAGCACTTTATGAGAAACCATACAGAATGATGCCAGCGCTAACAGATATTAGGTCTTTCCATACACCAACAAAAAATATTCTTTTCAAAATAATCCTGTCAATTATGCATTAATTGTCATCTTTTTTTCATGATATGATCCAATATTCATCCCAAATGATGCTAAATAATAGTTTTCTGAAACCTTTATAGCAGGAGGGACATTTTGTTTATTTTTTTCTTCAATAAAGAATAAATAATCAACCATATATATTGCAGCTCAAATATTGAAAGAAAGAAAGAAAGAAAGAAAGAAAAAAACAGTAAGGAAAAAAACAAGGAGATATCATATTCATTCCTCATGAACCACGTAAAATCAATGAAATGAAAACAACAAAACATTCCAGGAAATCAATAATTGAAACAAAAAATGGGAGAAAATCAAATGAAACATGATGATTATTCCTGCGTGACCTTACCATGGTTTTCCGTACAAGTTTTTTCTATGGCAGGCATGGTAAGGAAATGAATGAAGAGAGTTAAGGAAATAAAATATCATGATCAAAAAAAGAAGAAGAGATAGAAAGATGATGATGGTACAGGCATATACTTGAGCTCCGAGATCCCCCTTACAGTATGTCAAGATTATATACACACGTGGTCATGCTTTCAATGATTCTATAATCATCCTCATTATTGAAAGTGACTTACAAGTCCACAACAATTGTGGGCTTTTACATTTTATGGTTTCTACCAGCATTTCATAGTGTCTGCAATAACATTTTCTTTAAAGCTCCAATACTTCGGACTGTTCTGAATACATATATGGCGGAGGTCTTGCATATTTTACAAGAAAGGGAAGTAAAATATGTTACTCACATGATGTTCATATTCTAAATTACTTTGCATGACTCCATGTAAAACTTTTAAGACGATGTTTTGTATTTGTAATTGTATCACATACTGAAAATTGCCAAGATATTGAAGTAAGTGGGAAAGAGATGGAGAGTGGGGTTGGGTGGGGTTGGGGCAGGAGGAAGCGAAAGAGAGAGAGGGGGCAAAAAAGAGTTACAGATAAATTTTTTTTAAAGCTAAAGAGAGGAACTTAAAGACCCTATCCGATGAAAATAGAACGTTATATCAATGGAAAGCTGAATAAATGTAGAATAATACAAAGGGATTCCTGTTCAGTGTTGCACAAAAGCAAATAAAAACCCTATTTTCCACACCCTTCCAATAGCTAAGGCAATGAGCTGTGCTTAATGAATACAAGGTAATTGTGGATATGCGTACACCACATAGCTATTTTATAGGTCGACAACCTCATACGTGTATTTTCAAAGCTTTAGATTTCAAGTTTTCAAACAGCTGTTACATACTTTAATACGTAGACAGAGACTGACCTGTCCATAATATCTTATGTGGAGGAGTATAATACAAATATGACTATTAGGTTTGACAGTACTTGCAAGAAAAATTAATTGGGCTTGAGAGCAGCACTGGTAATTAAACAAAATATAAAGCATTGCTAAGCACAACTGGCAAAATAGAATCATGCATCAACTTTGTTTCCATTCAACTTGCAAGGCCTTCTTGGGAATATAACAATCAAATTCTTCAAACATAAAAATGACATATGAGTAACAAAAATTAGGCAAGCACATAATTGAAGAGAAACATAACGACCCATTAATCTTTACCCATTAATTCTTGCTATATATTAAATGTACCTAATAATCCACATTGTTGACCTTTATATATTAATATCTTATAAATAATAGTTTCCAAAACCTTCCCGATGAATTGGTATACACACCCCAAATGATGAGCAAATAAGATGTAATATAAAAATGAATTTGTTAATAAGATGAATACTTTTTCTCAAACAATACACAAACTAAATATTTTCTCCCAATACAGATTCTGTATATAGTTGTTGGTTGAGTTAAGACCTCTATAGCTAAGGAAAGTCTTGATTTGCAGCATGCTCATATGTGTTTTTAAATAATTAATCAGCTCGCCTATAGCTCGCAGATAGGTGAAGCGTGAGTGGTGCTTAAAGATAAAGTTGAGTTCTGGTCATGCGATAGCATTGTGAAAGACACATTGTGGAATCGATCAGAAAAGGTTGATCATCTAGCATATAAGTATTGGTGTGTACTGCAAGGTTTTAGAATCTTCAAAAAGATAAGAAATTTGGCCCAGTCTTGGTAAAGTTGGGACAACACAAACATGTGGCATAAAGATTTTTATGATGTTACATGCCATATTTATAATATTAAAGCATTTGAAGAGCCATGCTTTTCAGGGAACAATTTTTTATCTGATGTTCCTCCACACTTGCATAATAACAATGACAACGCTCACAAATAATTGTTCACCTCTTCTCAGAACTCAAACTTCTCTTTAATTATTGCAAAGTCATTGTGAATATGCATACTCCACATAAGATGATGTCATCAAGCTTTAGATTTTAGCTTTAGATCATGAGGTTTTAGAGAGCTGTTACTCCTCCAACAGACACTGAAAATATCATATATTACTATTATTGTGATCTATGTTTTACAAGCATTCTATTGATATATAATTCAACTATTACATTTTCAACTTCTAACAGGGTCTATCGGGGATACAACATGAGAGGGCTTACTTTGTTTTCATCGCTAATGGCTGGTATGAGGGCCCCTACTTCTTCTCTCATGATGTACTGCTGAATAATCCTGTAGAAAAAGAAAGAAAGAAAAAAATTATCTCATTATCATACACAGCTCAACAGTAACGTGCAAGTCAAAAAAAAGATTACCGGTACACTCAGAAAATTGTCATTTATTTTTGCACTTTCTTAAACAATGTCTCCTGTTCATCCAAGCGTGAACACAAAGCACACACAAATGATACCAAATGATTCAGAATAAAATACTCTTTCATAATACATACAATATACTGTTCATAGATGATCTTTAAAATAATTAGCAATTTTCTAGGTGTAAACTTTATTTTGACTCACACTGTACAATAAAGGGTGAAGGCAAATAATCCTCTAAATTCTGTAGTACCCTCACATTTTATCTACATGCGTTTTTCTAGTGATATAGCTATGTTCATTATTCATCTTTCTAATACATGTATGTGAAATATTCTTAAAATAATCTACTTTATATAAAAACAGGTATGGAATGTAGTGCAATTGTAATAGGAAATTGGTTTAAAAAAGGAGACTGGAGATACAACAGGCATCCTTAAGCAAGGTGTTATACATAAATTATTGTTTAAAGACTCATAACTTTCTTATTCTTCAGCAAAGGTTATCAAACTGTTTACTCATCTCTTTCCATCAGATTTCTGTATGCTTTCTTTTTAAAGCCAACTTACATGTCATACTTGAGTAGACTTCTTTGTTAACCTGATCTTGCACACCAACATGTACGTATCCTTAGATATAAGGGGACTTTGTATGAATGCTTTTGCAACAACTTTCCATCCAATATTGTTTTCACCACCAGAACAGATTATCTTAAAAGGCAATCCAACTTTTATAATTAGTTGATTTTTATGAAAGCATAATAATAAGAAGAACAGAATGGCCAAGTTGGAAATAAATCGAACAAATAATATATTCGACAATACTTGAAAAGACCCCCCTGCGTCCTACTCTTTTGAAGAAAAAATGAAATTTTTAGTCATTTTATATGTTGAAAAAAATGGGGACAGCTGTCCGCCACTACTTCACAGAGGCATTGCTGATTGAGTCAATTAGCAGAGCCCATACCTATAGTGATTACAAATTTTTAACAAATCGTAACTTTCTCCATCTTTGTGCGATCTTTCACCAGTAACATACTTCTCAGACTTTTAATACTCTAGACCAGTTTGTTATCAAAGCTGGATTTTCCCTGTAACCTTACTTGGATTTCTTCTGTAATTCTTCAATGAGTTGACAGTTGTGTTCCTGAAGAAACTCAATTTTCTCTGCTTTCCTCTGCATCTGCTTCTGAAGCCTGACGATTCGATCCACCAGCATGGCCTTGTCGATACCAGGGAAGTCGTTACCACCGGCTATCGCTATGGTGTGGTCCTGCAATCACAAAGATACCAAAACGGCTCAACACATACATTTACTGTGTAAGGTGGTGAATATAATAGACATAACACATGTACGTGGCCGGAATGATCCCCAGGGAGTGGAGAATGTGAATACATTGTGTGCGGGTAAGCCTGAATCCGATGACCAGGGCAATAATATGTACTGCACCTAGAAACAAAGTATTAGGCGCATCATAATTGCGAGCTATGACATGCATATATGGTGATGGTAATCTGGGCCCTGTTATAGAAAGAGTTGCAATTGATAATCAATCGCAACTATCTATAAAGACGTGGGGACCTGGGACCTGGCCTGTATTGTACCTGTTTCCTTGCTTGAAAGTAAAAGCAGGAGGTAATATTTAATTTTAAATGTTTTGAAAGAGTTTGAACATGTTGCGCTTTAATACTAGAAAATGCCTTCTACATAACAGGAAGATGCCAGAATTTTATAATCTATAAAAGTAAATCTCTTATTATACAAAAAAGAATTCAAAACCTGAATTGCTTAATCATTAAAGGATTATCATTATTTGTATGATAGTTTGAAAGGAAAGTTGAAAATGGAGGCCCATGATTGTCAAACTGTGATTTCAAAACCTAATTTTACAGAACGTCATAGATTAAAAGCAAACTCATCACATGAATGCATTTGTTCTTACAAAGAACGCTCACTTTTTTTGCTTAAGACATTTGTACTCTCGATTCCTAACACACTTTTTCCTAATATTAATGTCTAACTACAACACATGGGGTGGTATTCTCGAAAGTGGACTAACTTTAGTCCATGGTCAATCCTCTTAAGTATGGAATGCAAAATGTCTATATGAATATGTTTTTGAATAATTTAATCTGTCACTAAATTAAAATGAAATTTGATAACATAACTAATAAACAACAATATAACTATGAAATAATTATGTTATCATAGTTATTTAGAGACATATCAAATTATTTGAAAATATATTCATATGAACACTTGGCGTTCCATACTTAGTCAGAGGATTAAACCATGGACTAAAGTTAGTCGGAGGACCATGGACTAAAGTTAGTCCGCTTTTGAGAATACCACCCCTAGAGTTTTGCTTCTTTTGCCATTCTTCGTACCTGGCCTGACTGAGGGGAATCATCCTGCCTGCCGACGCTTCCTCCCCCGCTGCTCCCCGATGAAATATTCACTGTACCACCATTGAGGGCGCTGTTTCCCAACGTATCCAGGGATCCTGTGGAGCTGGTCCTGGACTCGGAGCTGAAGTTCTCCTTGTTGCCCGGAGTGCTGCCGACGCCGCCATCGGACTCCAGGGATTCTATCCTCTTCTTTGCAAGGTGCAGCTGACGAGTAAGATCCTGAGAAGGAGTTGGATTGAAATTAAAGAGAGTAAAATGCAGGTTATGTGACACAATACAATTGTTGGGAGAGAGAGAATCAAAAGAACTGGGAGTGGTGCTAATAGAGAAGGCTAGGAGTCGAGGGTTGTGGAAAAGCATGATCGCCAAAGTCAATCGATATGGCACTTACAATAATTTGCCTCCGGCCGATTTCGTATACCGCCCAGATTTCCTAACTTTATAGCTGGATCCAAGGCAATTCTCAAATCTAGGCTAACTCTACACCTCGTCTAAAACAAAATTACGACTTAACTCTCAACACAACCCTTTGTCTTTGAAGAAATAAAGTGCAGCTTTTATTCATACTTGCCAACCTTTCATAGCAAAAGTTTATCAATCTCTCAAGGTAAAATTGTGAATACACTCCATTTCGTATACTTTTCAGACAGAATATCTCAGAAAGTCAGAGGATCTAGGGTTCAAAACAATAGCTTCAAGACAGCAAAATAGTTCCTTCAAAATATGGGAATGGTTGGCAGCTACATTAATGTTGCCAGATGAAGAGTCGGGTCATCATTTTGGAGCCAACATGTACAAGAATCTACAAGGAATAGTTTGGCATTTCCGTGATAAGACGCACGGCTGGGACAAGTTAGGTACCGAGATAGGTGGCATCTATACCTCTCAATTTCACAATCACATTTTGTGCCAAATTTGTAAATGTTTTAGTGGCTGGTAGTCCTGGGGGATAGGTGTCCTAGATTTCTTGTTTGCACCTAAATGCAGAAAGAGACATTTGCGACATAGATGCTAAGTTGATCTTATCTCTAATTATGGAAAGCCGTTAGCATATAGGAGGCGCGATAGCTCAGTCGGTAGAGCAGTGGTCTCGTAATCCGGTGACCCGGGTTCGAAACCAAGGCGATGCGCTAGTGCCCTTTGCTTACTAACAAGCATTTATTACTTTCGTAGCGGTCAGGTAAAATAACCCCCACCACTATCATATTTATGAAAATGTTTAGTAAAAGTTATTTTAAAAGGCATAGGATGTTGACTTGAATGATTCATATTTTCTATTATCAAGGAGATTTCATGTTCTTGATGTGGAATTTATAAAAATTCTAAAATACTTGAATGTTCACCTTTGAATATATTTTATTTTAATGCTACAAATGGCTCTCCATAATTTCTACGTCCAAGAGTTAAGTTTGACTTAAGATCTTTGTGAAACACCCCCCAGGACAGTAGACCTANCGCCATCGGACTCCAGGGATTCTATCCTCTTCTTTGCAAGGTGCAGCTGACGAGTTAGATCCTGAGAAGGAGTCAGATTGAAATCAAAGAGAGTAAAAATGCAGGTTATGTGATACATGCTCAATTTCGTATACCACCCAAATTTCTGAACTTTACCTCTGGATCCAAGACAATACTCAAATCTAGGCTACTCTAAAACCAAATTACAACTTCACTCTCAACACAACCTTTTGTCTTTGAAGAAATAAAGTGCAGAGTTTATACATACTTGCCAAACTTTCACAGCAAAAGTTTATCAATCTCTCAAGGTAAAATTGTGAATACACTCGTTTTGTATACTTTTCACACAGAATATTTCAGAAAGACAGAGGATCTAGGGTTCAAAAGAATAACTTCCAAGACAAAAAGACAACAATCATTCCTTCAAAAATAGGAATGGTTGACAGCTATGCTAATGTTGCCAGATGAAGTGCCGGGTCATCATTTTAGAGCCAACATGTACAAGGATCTACAGGGAATAGTTTGGCATTTCTGTGATAAGACGCAGGGCTGTGACGAGTTCGGTACCGGGATAGATGGCATCTATATGTCTCAATTTCACAATATCATTTTGTGCCAGATTTGTAAATGTATCAGTCTGGAGGTGTAAATGACTAGTGGCTGGTAGTCCTGGGGGATACTTGTCCTAGAATTCTTGTTTGCACCTAAATATAAAATGAGACATGCGTGCCATTTTCCTGTTATCATAATGTACCAGGGGGTGTTTCACAAAGATCCTAAGTTGAACTAATCTCTTAGTTGGACTTAACAATTATGGAAAGCCGTTAGCATCTATGAAAACATTTTGTAATTTTGTTTTCAGGCTTAGAATGTTGATTTGAATCATTCATATTTCCTATTATCAAGGAGATTTCATGTTCTTGATGTGGAATTTATAAAAAGTCTAAAATACTTGAATGTTCACCTTTGAATATATTTTATTTTAAGGCTACAAATGGCTCTCCATAATTTTGAAGTCCAAGGGTTAAGTTCGACATAGGATCTTTGTGAAACACCCCCCAGGACAGTAGACCTAAATGTAAAAAAAAATCACACACACCTTGAGATTTGCAGCATTTTTTCTCTTGAGTGTCT
>BEXV01005090.1:3584-13939 GCA_003118195.1 Hemicentrotus pulcherrimus | reverse complement strand
ATAGGCTTCATCCTCTTTCCTTAATACACCTTCATACTAAATTTGAAAATGATCGGACAAGAACTCGGACCTGTAGAGCGTTCACAAGAAAATCTCTGCGGCGGACGCGGCGGCGGCGGACGCGGCGGCGCGACGAGGCCAAATCCATAGTATCCTCCGAACCACTGTTCGGGGGATACAATAATAATAATAGGCATTTCTATAGCACCGTCAATCTAGAAATTCTATTCCAAGGCGAATTTTGTTTATTACCCCGGCTGTAGCCTAGCTGCCATTACAGCGCTCCATCATTTCAAGGAATTTATTCCTGCCAGGTACCCATTTCCATCACCTGTGTTTAGTTGACAATATTATTTGGCATTGCTTTTTATATCATATGAAACATTGTTTTATTCTCTATGTCATGATAACGACTCATATTCGAGAGGTTGATTACCGTTTAAGTAACTCATCTATATAAAAAAAAAAATTACTAGTGATAATTTCACATTTATCACGAACTATGGACATGAAACAGTACTATTAATATTCACATTCTTAAACAAAAACAATTAAATTCTTGAATGTCGACAAAAAGTAGTTATAAAAAGGAACACTTAAGTGGTCACTCTCTCTGCACATGCTTTCCTATGGAACATCCAGGTACATCTTTCTCGGTTGTGATGTCACAAATAGTAGACAGCTCCGTTACTGATCTTCTTTGGCTATTTTTCGACATTTCAATTGAGGATATCGACTAGCCAGAAAATTTGTTGTGATATGCTATGTAAATGCACAACTTAAAAATAACATTTGCTAGCCGTAGGTACCAAATTAATGAACATTTATTTGCTTACAATGTCAACTTTAATCGTATAGTGCTTAAACTTTCACTAACTTGTTTCTCTTATTTGTCTGCTTTTATTAAAACCAACTTACCAACCCTTTAAGTATGTTGTGATCTTCCTACATGTGAGGTTTTTATAGAGCATTCAAGTTGTATAAGCATACAACTATTTACATGGTG
The DNA here is from genome assembly GCA_003118195.1 of Hemicentrotus pulcherrimus. Classification (NCBI taxonomy): domain Eukaryota; kingdom Metazoa; phylum Echinodermata; class Echinoidea; order Camarodonta; family Strongylocentrotidae; genus Hemicentrotus; species Hemicentrotus pulcherrimus. The sequence continues at coordinate 12,933 of BEXV01005090.1, read as the reverse complement.
CTTCCCTGCCCACCCTACAGGTTCCCGTGGCTAGTATTCACACTTGAAGGCTTTTGTTAACACTGCTACCACCTTTAATAGTGAAAAGATCATTGATATATCCTTCTGTCAAAAATTACCAGCATACCGTACATGAGACATTAAAAGAATGAAAGAAAAGTGGAATGTAGATTTTAAAAAAGGGAAGAGATGGCACTGGGATGAAATTGAACTAAAAACTCATACACAATGGTGGATGGACTGCTCACCTTTGATTCTTTTCCTTTCTTTGCATGTGTTGCAAAAAAACTGTGATGGAATGCACCTTTAAGAGAAAGTTTCCTCAAGGATGGCATGGAGCATATCATCTCTGCCACATCAAGTGACATAGTAGGTCCACAATCTCTCTCAATACAGAGTTCAACCTGGATAAAATGACAAAGTGATTACTGACAGGATGCAGAATATAGATGTGCACTTGGATGTTAGGCATACATGTGCAACCTACATGCGCAGTTGCCCTAGATGTGCTGCTAGAACTATAGAGGGCAAGAGGGAAAAGGAAATAAATAAGGATACGTACATGCTGAAAAACTATTGCAATGACATTTAATACATATCTAACTCTTTTAGTTCTCTTCTCAGTTTACCATGTACTAAACAGAGAATCCTTCTACAAAATAAAAGGAGAGTAGTCTAAGAACAAGTTTAAAGGGCCCATGACATCGAAATACAAATCTATTCCTATTGGTGTGCAGTCCTGCATACATCTCGTATTTTGATATGTAAACTTCTGAAATGTGTTTCATAGATTTTGAAATATTTGTTGAAATATTTGTTTTTCAAACTTGCTAAGCTCCACCCCAAAAACCTCCAGATCTCAATCCCCTTGTGACATCATCTGTCAATCATCAATGAGCTAACTTGAGAAAGTGGCGTGTAACTTTGCCAAAGTTGACCACCTGTTACAATACCACAAACAATAGCAACATATAAGTTGCTATGTAAGACATGTCAGACTAAAATAATATTCTATAATAGACATGTAATTTCCCCCAGCTAAGCACACGTTCATAACTTTTGCATTCTTCATTACATATGTACCATACACTGTACATCATCATTGCCTTTGTCTTCCTGGTGAGGCTACAGCATGTCTGGCTGAGTCGTTCCGAAATTTTTCGTCAAATTCTGGACAAAAAAAAAACCAAAAAAAGTGCTCTTCCCCCCACCCCCTGCTTATTTTCAGCGCAATTTTCAAATTTTGAACCCCCCCCCCCCCCCCCCNNCCCCCCCCCCTTCAAAAAAATCCTGTGTATGTGTCTGCAACTTGATAAACAAGAAGAGAACCTATTGGTCTGTATAAGGGGCCAGATAATAGCACACATGCTAGTCACGATGCCCCATTCCATACTTTTATACAGTTGTACTGTAAGAAAATTATGTTTACACTATGATTAACTTACCACATGTGGTCCAATGAAAGCATAACCAGCTACAGTGTGTGCTGGCATGTCTCTGGTCAGTATAATTGCCTTTGATGAAACCATGTCCTTCACCAAGGCTGCTACATCTGGGTCCAGACTCTCAAAGGCTACATCAACAATAAAATCTATCTGTTTTACTGTGATCCCTCTGTCCATGTATATTCCATGTAGCATAGAGTTCATTACATGGGTTGCAATACTTTTGTTCTGTGACACAGTGAAGTACAGGAGATACCTTAACTCCTCTTTCCTTGGCAGCACTACTTGCTCAATTAGCCTGTTGAATTCATTACGATCTGATTCATACAGGGAAGCAAGATGGACTCCAGCCATGTATTCCTGAAACAGTTTGTGAGGGAAGAAGACTGGCAATTGCACATGAGAATTCCCCTTGTGTATGTCGATGCTAGTGGTAATTCTGTCCTCCTGAGACAAAATCCCGACCCGACAGGCAGTGTCCTTGGATTCTGGGCATATTTGGAAATCATCTTCACAAAAAATCAAGGTATTTTCTAGCAGACCATTAAGGGCCTGTTTGGCAATCGGTCCTAGGAGCTCATCAATTTGTTTCAAAGAGGCAAGAAGTGAGGGGCTGCCTACTTTATTCACCCTTTTCTGAGCATAATGTTCTTTTAGAAAGGCAATCATTTCTTTGAATATCTGAGAAAAAGTTTTCAGGGATTTCATCTCCTTTAGTTTTTGCTCGTCAAGTACTTTCCACATTAGACACAACATGGCTACATATATAGGAAAGTGGGCCATGTTTTTAGATATGACATCATTCTCACTGATGAACTGGATAAGCTGATTTGCTTTATCATCATTCTCTGGAAAGTATTTGTGAATGTAAACTGACAAATTCTCTCTGCTGAAACCCTCAACATGAATGAATGTGTAGAGCTTCATTAGATTACCATCTGATCTAATCTCTACTGCTCTCCATGGGCGAGTGGTCACCAAGACTGGGCAAGAGGCAACTTGATCTGAACGAAGAATATCTACAAGTCCAATATCACAAGTCTCAGATGAGCACCCACATGCCTCTGAGGATTCGACACTTGGCTGTGATGGCTGAAGTTGCATTTGATCGGTAGGCTGTGATTCGCAGGATTTTATCTTCATGTTTTTACCACTGACTTCGTCTAGCCCATCGAATGCGATGAATACCTTGTCAGGATTTGACCGGATATATTCAGTAATCTGAGAAACTGTTGCTGGATTACTTTTGGCCAGATAAGACTTTGCAATCTTGCCAATAGTGTGTTGCTTAAATTCACGTAGAGGAACAATCAAGACCCACACAAAGTGACTGAAATGCCTCCCTTCAACCCAGTCCCAGGCTATCTTAGCACAGAGTGTAGTTTTTCCAGCCCCTGCCTCTCCCTGAACCATGATCCGCTTGGGGAACTCTCCATTGACTTTGAGATCAAGGATAGCATTGTAATCTAGCATTCGCTTCTTTGTCCCATGTTCTTCTTGTAAGAAGAGATTAGTATACATGTCATCAAACTGCACAACAGAAGCAGGATTGAGAGGATCAGCTCGGATCTTACAGAGAGTTGACCTGTACTTGAACTTGAATTCATTTGCACACCGCTCAACCAGTTCAGGAGAAAGTGGTTTGGTCCAAGATTTAGCTGAAGGAGGGTTGGTCTGTGATGGCCCTCCTACAAAAACATAGATAATCCATATTCACATGATTACACACAACATATGTTTATACATGTACATCTGAAAGGATTTATTCAAGGGGCATTTAATATCTGACTAATTTTGTATACATGTACTTGTACAAGTATAACACTGGAAAAAAAATTTCCTTGGACATTTAAGCAATGCAGAGTTTCCCTGACAATCACAAATCTTGTTTTGAAAAAACAAGACAAATATGACTGTTTTGCCTCTGCCTAATGTAAGAAGGTCATTGGTGGCGGGCTTTAGAACCGTGACCTTCACCCCGTTTCCACCCTGCTTTATAGGTAAGCAAGACTTAGTTTCTATGTGTGTTTAAATTGTTATATTTGATAAAATTGCTACTTTGTTTTGTTCATATCCTGTTTTAAACGAATTAGTATAATTATAACGCTTAAAAATATGTTCAAAGAACATGATATTTGTTAACAGAAAGGTGTCATTTAAGGCGAAACTGATGTTACGAAATGCTCAGAGGGAGTGACTTCTCAATGTACAAGTAGATTACACGTAGAGAAAATGGATGCGTAGGCTAAGCCTGTACGGGTACATGTAGTAAGCATATGTGTGCACGGGCAATTGGGCCTTGGAGTGTGACTATTGTAGTCGGGAACTTGGGCGCTAATGAATATGTATTAGGTTTTGGTGTAGAGAAACTTGATAGAAGTGTGATCTTTTAAGTTTGATTAATTATGTTAGGAATTCGTTATTTATCCAGTTTATACACTTTGGGGATTTGCAATGTCTTAAACAAGTTAAAGTTAATTTCATTACGATTCAAATGTTTTGGTGTAGTGAACACTGTAATCATGATTACCTATTTTTGTCATAATTCTGAAAGATGTGTCGTTGTATATTTTTGTAATTGATAACTGTCTATCATTATTTGACCCCGTTTCCACCCCGCTTTATAGCGGTGTGTCCATGCAGAATAAAGAGCACCAACTCTACTCCTCAGGCTGCCATTGTCATCTTTATTGTCTGAGGTCTACCCCCACTCATTCCGGCTACCCGTCACAATCTACCCCCCTACACTAAATTCACTTAAGATCAGAGCTAGGAGCAATCTTTAAATATCACAATGAGAAAAAAAAAGCATATAAATACCGTAAATCTCCGTGTATAAGACACACTTTTTTTACCGTCGGGAAAATTCAAAAGTCGGGGTGAGTCGTATACACAGGTACAAAATATTTTGAGTCCTCAAAATGCAACTTTTTATTGGTTTTCAAACATCTCTGTGTCTCAACATGGATTTCATAATGAAAACAAAGAATAGAATCTACTATATGAAGTAAAACTACGTTCCTAATTTGAAGGGAAGAGATTTTGATTTTTTTATTTTTTTCAGTCTCCATAAATTATGCCCTTCGCAAAGCACTTTGCCGGCTGAAGCTCTCCCGTGTCTTCAGCTCTCTCACCTGTATCATGCAGCTCAATACACGGGGGCAACCTGCGCAGCAGCTAGTTTCGTAACAAACAATCTTTCATGTCCCTTCTTTTACTTTTTGGAAATATGATACAGATTTAGATCTAAATGCAGTAATTTGTGCCAATACATTGCAAAAGTAAAAGAAAGGGCCAGGACGCAAAGTCGCCATTTGAATCCATTTCACTATATATAGTACTAGAAACTTCTGTGAATGGCAGCGGTGCGCGATGGCCGCGCGGTCTAAGGTGCTGCCAATAGAAGTTAATCTATGTATAGGCATGGGTTCGATCCCGACTTTGAAAATTTTTTTTTTTTGAATCTCAAAGTCGGGGTGCGTCTTAAACACGGGTGCGTCTTATAGTACACGGAGATTTACGGTAAGATATACAATACCGGTACATAAATACATGTTGATTGATCTATACAACCCTTTGACCTTTAAACTAACAATCCAACATCTGTATAATGTGGGGTTGTTTAGCTGTATGGTTAGTACCGTATTTGCCGGTGATAACGCCGCACCCTTGTATAGGCCGCACCCCCGATTTTGACCTAAAAAAAAAAACAAGAAAGGGGGGAAAGGAAGAGGACATAGGAAGAACAAGGAGCAGACGAAGATCAGGTTTGAAATTCAGAGAAGTCTTGTTTCTCTTATGATTTAATGAAACGTAAGATCTTCTGCCCTTCTCGCAGAAGGGGGGTGGGAACTAAATTCAGACGAGGATTATTTTCGAGAACGGTACAACGAATCGTCTTCTTTCTTTAATGATTTAATGAATGGTGAAAGCTTCCGCGCTTGGCGAGGGAGGGGAGAACCTAAATTCAAACGAGGATTAAGAGTCGAGAACTGTACAACGAATCGTCTTGTTTCTCTAATGATTAAGTGAAACGTAAAAGCTTCCGCGCTTTGCGCGGGAGGAGGGGGGTAACTAAATACGTCTTGTTTCTCTAATGATTTAATGAAACATAAAAAGGGGAACCTTAATTCCGACGACGATTATTTTCAAGAACGGTACAACAAATAGNTTTTTTTTTTTTTTCACTCTGTTGCCGTTTATACGCCGCACCCCGACCTTCGACCACGCGCAGTCGAAAATGATGCCTCGTCCATTGAGCAATTTTACAAATCAAAACAGAAGGGAGCTATTTTTGCATACATAATGAGCCCTGTGACGTTTGACATCGTTACCCAAAAATTTATTCCGTTCATTGGCTCTGCAAGATAAATACATAACCCAAGTTTGGCTGGAATCCATCAATGGGTTCTTGAGATAAAGCCATCACGAACTATTTTTTAATACATAATGAGCCCTATGACCTTTGACCTTAGATCTCGTGACCCCAAAATCTAATCGGTTCATTGGCTCTACAAGGTACATACATGACCCAAGTTTGGTGGAATCCATTAATGGGTTCTTGAGATAACACATTCACAAGCATTTTTGCATACATAATGTGACCTGTGACCTTTGATCTTGTGAACCCAAAATCTAATCAGTTCATTGGCTCTGCAAGATACATACATGACACAAATTTTGCGGGAATCCATCAAAACGGTTCTTGAGATAACGTGATCACGAGAGACAAATAGAGACCGGATTAGAAAAATTCTATTGGTCTCTAATGGTTTCTGTTGGAGTCTATTGGTTTCTATGGGACCCATAGAATTGAATCCAATAGAGACCATTCAAACCATCAGAAAACAATAGAAACCAATAGCACCCATAGAAACCAATAGAAATAGAAACCAATAGGACCAATAGAAACCAATAGGACCAATAGAAACCAATAGGACCAATAGAAACCAATAGGACCAATAAGACCAATAGAAACCAATAGAACCGATAGGACCAATAGAAACCAATAGGACCAATAGGACCAATAGGACCAATATAAACCAAAAGACCAATAGAAACCAATAGAACCGATAGGACCAATAGGACCGATAAGACCAATATAAACCAAAAGACCAATAGAAACCAAAAGACCAATAGAAACCAATAGAACCCAATGGGACCAATAGAAACTAATAGGTCCAATAGAAACCAACAGCTAAATCTATCTCATGCATATTCATGATTTCTTTATACGTGTTCACAGCAAATTACATTTATCATAATATGTTAAGCAACTTATGACAATGCACATCAATTTTGTGATTTTTATTTTCTTTCGGCAACTAATGACCAATAGATTATTTGTTAATCATGTTACAACAACTACATTCACGTTTTAGCAATAGATATATTGATTATAATGATTACTAACCAAGAAACAATTCATGTATGTTCATTATATAGAATAGTACAAGCCTTCAGTTAAAACAAAGGATATTCTTAAACTCACTTCAAGTGATCTATGTGATGGAGTTAATGCAATTGAGATTAGAATATACTTTTTTTGGTGGACAGTTGCTAAAATCGATTTTGATTTATCATTATTGATTTACCAATAGAAGCCATTGGACTATTGGTTTCAATAGGGCATTCAGAATATGGGACCATTAGAAACCCATAGAAAGATATCTAATGGACCAACAGGAACCCATAGAAGAAATTATAAACCTCATTTTATGATTCTTTACTAATCCTGTCTTCTGATTGGTTTAAAATGCAGTCATGTTCTTAACCATGCCCGCTAATTGAAATTCATAGTCATTTTTCCATGGCTCTACCGGTTTATATCCATTTTTCATAGCACTTTTTCCATGGCTGTGAAACGTGACGTCATTTTGCTGCTACCGCATACGTGTTACCGTAAGTTTCTTTTTTGCTTGTTGGATTTCATACTGTACACAAGTTATTGTTGGTGTTAATATTCACGACTTCAAAGAGATGGAAACCTAAATGGGTGAGTCAACATTTTCCTTTTTTTCGGTATATAAAATATATATTGACTGCTTTTAATATTCGAGGCATAGTGGTTTCTATAGGGTCTCGGAAAACTCACAACCTGCTATGACCCCGTGGTCATAGCAGGTTGTGAGTTCCCTTGACCCTATAGAAACCACTATGCCTCTCAAAGCAGTCAATATATCCTTAATATCTAATGGACCAACAGAAACCCATAGAAGACATGGGTGGATCCTGGTCCAATAGAAGCTTTCTGTTGGTCCATCAGCATTTTTTTGTGTGGCTTTGTGTTGGTCCAATAGATATTTTCTAATGGTTTCTGTGGGTCCATCATTTCACTTTCCCTATTGAAACCATTAGACACCAATAGCTCTAATGGTTTCTGATGGTCCAATAGGATTGGATCCTAATGGAATTTCGACCTGTACGTCCATACGACCGAAAACATAATGCCTTTCGGCTACTTCGTAACGGAGGCATAAAAAGCAGGACGAATGGACAGGCAACCCCAAAACATATCTGGCCCCACCTTTGGTGAGCGAATGCATAATTACAGTTATCATGATAATGGGAAGATGAAAGGAATATAATTTGTTTGTAGAACATGTGCACATAGAGAAAGCTGGCATACATGTACATCAAATTCCGCCGTCGCTAAAAGTACTTGTACTATATTGGTGTCCAGAAAATATCTAGGATTAACAAAGTTAAATTAGTAAACTATAAAAACTTGCATGGGGCCAGATAAAATTTGACACTTTGTAAATTGGGGCAAATGTATAGAACACAGGGCACTCACCATCTCTATGATATATAATTTTGTTCATAAATATTTGGATGTCTTCTGGTATAGCAAGAATTAGTATTTATTTACCTGTGCTCTTTGAAATTGGAGGTTCATTGAGCAATCTGTCTGATAGGCCGAGCAATCTGTCTGATAGGCCACCCAAGCCAATCTCTCGAAGTTTGTCTGCCAAAAGCTGTCGTTTGTTTGAGTGTGGAGGTTGCTGCTTGACATTCCATTTCATAAAGACATCCAGTAATGCATTGGTATAGTTCTTCAACTTCTCACTTAGGATTGCCTGTAGCTGAGCATAGGGGATCCCTAGAGATATCCCTACAGCCTCGTAGTAAGATGGAGGGATATCCTGGGCCAGCTTCAGGAACTCCATTTCAGTGACAGTACTGTTAAATGAATAATAAATGAATTGGTTATTATAGGATATAGAGAGTATCCTATTGGATGAGGAGCTACCATGTGATACTCAACATTGAGTATTATGTACATGTACGTGCTCGAGTGGGTAATAGAACAACATGGGGATATCAGAATATATTGCCTGTGATATTAACTTTTGAAACATATTGCCCTAAATTGCAGGTGAGGGCAGTATTGTTCTGGCAAAGGTAATTGTTCCTCCAAAAGCAGAGTCTGGCAGTAAATACAATAATGATGATGATAGCAATAATAATAACAATCAGAAAAAGATTACTACTAATTGTAATAATAATATTGACAATGAAGTTTACATTATTATCAATAGAACTGATGGTGATGACGATGATGATGATTACCATTTTTATCATTATTATTACTATTACCACTACTACTAAAATACTACTAAGGCTTCTACTACTACTACTACTACTACTACTACTGCTTTCATTATTATTATTACTTTCATCATCATGTTTAGTTTCTGTATCATGCATAATCTTTATGCACATTTTGTATTCACATGATAACTTCTTATTGGAAACGCCCCAATTTCAAAAAATGAAATGGAAGCTCTCATTACCAATCATGTGAAAGAATATGTTTTGACTAATACATGATGATAAAAAATTTGCTGGGAAACCGCCTCCTAATTCATATATTTGTTAAATTTGTTTCTCTCATGGTCTGT
>BEXV01005082.1:0-10354 GCA_003118195.1 Hemicentrotus pulcherrimus | reverse complement strand
GAGAGATACAGGGTAGTCCCATATACATCTTTCTGTGTATAGTGCTTGTAACTTTACGAAGAATGGGCCAAATTTCTTATCATTTTGATCATTCCAGAACCTTGCAGATGCTTGATGCTAGATGATCAACCTTTTCTGATTGATTCCACAACGTTTCTTTCACAATGCAATCGCTTGACCATAACTGGTCTTTACCTTTCACATATGAGCAGGGCCCCATTTCACAAAACTTGTCATGAGTGACAAATGACATTTTTTGTTATAAACTAGTGAAATCCTTGCTTCTGATTGGTTATCAGCTGACTTGTCACTGATTTTTGTCATTTGTCATTGAAAAAAGGCTTTGTGAAGCACGTTTCTGGTCAGTTCCGGGGAGAAGAAAAAAAAAAATGAATAGATAAAGTAGCCTTCCGAGGTTTTCAATTTGGGATGAAATTAAGATTCCAAAGTTTCTGACAAGGCTTTGGAGAGAGCCTAGTGCCTTACTCATGAGAATTGGTCTTTGAAGATTGTTAAGTTCCAGGTAAAATTATACTTTTACAAGTGAACTGGTCTTAATAACAAATTATCTCATGCACTAATATGTGATACCTGAGTTTTAGTTTTACTTTTTCAATATTTTTGAGAAAAACAGGAAGAAAAAAATGCTTGTTTAAAAAAAGAATCTTTTCAGCTGACTTTTTGTTTTAAGTGCAAACTTCTTCATGTGTAAATTTGCATGCACATTTGGAAGTGACACATTGTAATAACGCATGAGTTTGTATCATTTAAATCATGTAGCATTACACTCCATGTGCAAGTATCTGTTTAGCAATGTACATGTACATAGTGTGAGTCAAAAAAAGTTTACACCTAGAAAATTGCTAGTTATTCTAAAAATCATCTATGAACAGTACATTATTATACATCTTATGAACAGTACATTTTATCCCAAATCTTTGGTATCATTTGTGGGTGGCATTTTTGCATTTTTGCACTATCGCAAACAATGCCCCCTCTTCATCCAAACATGACCACATACCACACAAAAATGATACCAAACAATTCGGGATATAACACTCTTTCAAAACATGTGCGATAACCTTTCGTTCATACTTGACTTTTAAAATAAATGACAATTTTCTGAGTGTAAACTTTTTTTGACTCACACAGTATGTGAATGCTGACTAAACTTCTCTTTATTTTGAGCAGTTGAGAATGTAATGGGGTCCCTGAACAAAGGAGTCTACGTCTTGATGAGTGGTCTGGATCTGGAGAGGCTGGTTCTGGCTGCTGGGCCAATCGGGTAAGAGTCTGCTTCAGTCCCAAGCACTAACATAAGGCCTAAAAAAAGAAGATGTTGTATTGCACTTTGCGATCGACCCCAAAATCTTGAAAAGATATGGTTGGCTTTTTAAAAAGTTTTTTTTTTTAAACCGTTTTTTGGAGAAAAAAAATATTAATGCATTCAAAAGTAAGAAATATCAGCCCACAGAGGGAGGGAAAAAAAAGTCTTAAAAAAAATTAAAAAATCTGACCAACCGATTCATTTTTTGGCACCTAAAGGGCAATACAACATCTTGTTTTTTGGGGCTAATTGTGCAGGACTTTAGAACAGTGAAACTAACACTAATGTTTGAGAATATTTTTAAAGGACAAATAATTATGATAGTATAGTATTTATGACTGCTTTGAGAGAAATAGTTGTTTTTATACACACAAGGGAAGGTTAGAATTGTGCTATTGCCCCAAGGTGTGCCAAGGGCAATAGCCCAATTGTAACCTTCCCAAGACCGTATAAAAACAACTATTTCTCAAATATTAAAGCAGTCATTAATACTTTATATCCCCCAAAAATAAGAGTCAACTTATGACACCACCTTGGCCTTTCTCTAGTTTATCTGCACGGTTGTTTTTTATGAGTGTATCTTTGAGAGTAGACTAGATTCTAGATCTAGATTCTACTCTAAGCAAGATATTTTTACAATTTTGGGGGTGGGCCAGCCCTGTGGGGAATATGGAGAAAAACCTGCGCTTTCATATGACACCTCACTTATTGAGTATCACCTTCAGGATCACGAGCATTATTAGTTTGAATCTCTGGCAATTAAAACATCTACCAATTTAGCATGAGTGCGATTCACAATGGCCAATGCATAGGGATTTGTTCAATCTCTACGGGAAGGATTTTAGCACTACAAGTCTAGACTCTAGACCTACTTACTAGAATCTAGGCCTACTAGATCTATTTTGATAAAAAATTATGGAGAATTTAACATACCCTTTTTGGTGCTCTTACTGTCAGCAAGTCTTGCATTTGATCATCATCAAGAAGTTGAAATCTTGGGAGAGTTTCTTCAGCAATTTTTGCCTTTGGTTTGGGTATTGAAATTACTGACCATTTCTTTGCACACGTACGGTATCCTCGATCGCTCAAACCAGTTTTTAACATGTGAACCTATGGGTATTTCACCAAGACTGAACTATTTTCCCGGTAACCATGGTAACTGGAATTTTGCCGGGATTTTAGAACTATTACGTTGGTTTGGAATTTTACCGGGAATTTTACAGGAATAGTCAAATTTTATGAATGCAATTTTGACCAATCAGATTTCTGGGTTTCTTCATTGAGGTATATAATTAGTGCTATTTGATGAATATTTTTCATACAATCCAAAAGAGGGCTTCATGTTTTCTTAAAGGGATCGTTTAACAATGTTAAATCTGAGATACACGGCCCTACGTGTTATCAGTGTCTGTGATATGGTGTAATATTGAAGCCCTAAAAAAATTGCGCTTCAAAATGATCAAGAAGTGCCTCAAAAAAGTAAAAATCTTTGAGTGACCGGTTTTACCATACTCGTTTTCCCCACTAGACTGTAGTGTAATGAAAACCGTCAGGCGAACGGTTTTCAAATTTTGTAATTCCAATCATAAATATCTTGATAATCAGACAGGCGATCGGCTTGTCAAAATCATGGGGTTCCTGACTGACCTAAAGGTTTATAATTATCATTGCATCATTAGCTAAATCCAGATTTTTGTTTCAGAATCTGAGACAAAGTTACCGGAACCCTTTAAACTTATGACTCCCGATTATATATCAGAGTGAGCTTGTCACATATATATACATTTGATACACCAATATCTTCCAGAAATCCCAATTTCTAATTTGATCTGGTAACTTTGTTTTTTTTGGTCACAGTTTAATGCAAGCAGCTTGTGATGTAGCATTCCCTTACCTTCATCAGAGAAAGCAGTTTGGCCGACCTATCGGAGAGTTTCAGGTAAGATAGTTCATATTATACAACCCACTCCTAGATCCTCATCAAATGATTGGTTGAACGGAGTCACATGTGATTCATTTACTGAGACTATCCCACGTTTTTACATGAAGAATCTTTGCATATACCAACATCAGGGAAGATGTGCAGGTGGACTCAAGCATAAGTGATAGAGAGATAGAGAGAGAGAAAGAGAAAGAGAAAGAGAAGAGAAGAGAAGAGAAGAGAAAAGAAGAAAGGGGAAGAGAGAAAAAGAGACAGAGTGAAAGAGAAACAGAGAGAAAAAGAGAGAGAAGAGAGTACGAGAGACAGAAGAGGGGGGGGGGGGATCAATTTTTAGCTTTGAGCATATCTCTTCAGATTTCTTACTTATGATATGGGCTACCAACATGTGGACTGTATTTTTTATGCCTCCGTTACGAAGTAGCCGGAGGCATTATGTTTTTGGGTTTTTTGTCTGTCCGTACGTCGTACCGTCCGTCCGTCCGTACGTCCCGTTCTCGTGGTCGCATTATCTGAAGAACCCGTTGATGGATTCCTGCTAAACTTTGGTCATGTATGTATCTTGCAGAGCCAATGAACTGATTAGATTTTGGGGTCACGAGGTCAAAGGTCACAGGGCTCATTATGTATGCAAAAACAGCTTGTGATCACGTTATCTGCAGAACGGATATGATGGATTCCTGCCAAACTTCGGTAATGTATGTATCTTGAAGAGCCGACAAACTGATTAGATTTTGGGGTCACAAGGTCAAAGGTCAAATGTCACAGGGCTCATTATGTATGCAAAAACAGCTCGTGATCGCGTTATCTCAAGAACCGATTGATGGATTCCTGCCAAACATAGGTCATGTATGTTACTTGCAGAGCCGATGAACTGATTTGATCTTGGGGTCATGAGGTCAAGGTCAAAGGTCATGCAGCTCATTATGTATGCAAAAATAGCTTGTGATCGCATTATCATTAGAACAGATTGATGGATTCCTGCCAAACTTAGATCATGTATGTATCTTGCAGACCCAATGAACTGAGTAGATTTTAGGGTCATGAGGTCAAAGATCAAAGGGTCATATATGTATATGAGAAATTGCTTGTAAATCACGATATTCTGAGAACCTGTTAATGGATTACAATTGATCTTGAATTTGAAAAATTTCTTCTGTTTTGGTTTGTAAAATTGCTCTATGACAGAGGCATAATTTCGACTGCGCGCAGTCGAAGTTCCATCTAGTTTTTATATAACATACTAAACATGTAGCCTTCTGTAAGATATAAAGATATATTTGTAGACAATTTAAAAAAGATATTTTCTTCTATTTTCAGTTAATGCAAGGGAAGATAGCTGATATGTTCACAAGGTTAAATTCAATCAGGTCGTACGTCTACAATGTTGCCCGTGCTGCGGACCGGGGTCATGTGAGCGCCAGGGATTGTGCAGGGGTGATTCTTGTAGCCGCCGAGACGGCGACACAAGTCTGCTTAGATGCCATTCAGTGTTTAGGTACGTCGCATCTTGATTTTTTTTAAAGGGCGCTCGCTATATCTTTAGAGATGGAGGCAGTAGGAAAATACAAAGTCCTGCATTGATAACCACACTATTTAATCATTGAAGAAAAATGGCGTAAGTCATTCACAATACGGATGTAGAAAATCACACGACTGGTATGATGTCACCGCGATTTAGAGCCAACTTGACTTTGCCTCCTAACGGAATCTTGCAATTCCCCAATATTTATATAACTATTCAGAACTCAACATTCAGAAATTTACATGTTTGATTGTTCATATCAGATATTATTGGAAACTCTTACAAAATTGAATCTTAGTCTGAAAGCCCCACTGAACTACGTATAGCAAACAATGCCTAATCGGTGACCATTGGTCCCGCATTATCCCCTTTTTCTTATGTTAATTTTGAGCTTATTTGATGAGATAACCACCTGTCAGTGACCATTCAGGGAGGTCTAATCCCTCCTGGTCAAACTATGTACAATGTGCATTGGTCTTTACTCTATTCCAAGACAGATGCCATCTTAACCTAGAACAGATGATGTACAAATTATTTGTTTTAAATATCATTATAATTATTATGAGCTGGAGAGGCATCATGTCATGTTATAACTCCCAAAACTAAATTTGTTTCAGATGCATGTTCTTTTCATGGACAGTCAAAACTGTCTATAGCGACTGCCCAAGGGAAACACAAAAAGTGGCCTTTGTAGACATGTTCCTTTAGTGCATGGTTAAATGAGAAACCATTTTCAAGGGAAATGACAAATGTGGCCTTTGTAGACAGGTGGTCTTTGTAGACAGTTGGTCACTAAAGCAGGTTTGACTGTAATAGATTTTTTCTCTTGTTTTTCCACTTTCTGTTTTCTCAGGGGGTAATGGATACATCAATGACTATCCTACTGGTCGGCTGCTCCGCGACGCCAAGCTCTATGAGATTGGAGCAGGGACCAGCGAAGTCAGAAGACTCATCATCGGACGGTCGTTCAATGAAGAATTCAAATCTACACTCTAAAATCATCAATTATTATTTTGTCAATATAAAAGGGATTTATATTTTGTTCTTGTAACGTAAAAGGGCAAGGAATACACTTTTTATTTTGATTTAAAGTGACTTGGTAACATTGTTGAATGTTGATGACAAAAATTGCTTAATTTTTGTATAAAATGTTACTTACTATATTCCTTCTACTGTACTAACCCTCTGACAGGCAAAAAATCCTGAAAAAATTCTCAAACCACGAAGATATCTATGGTTTTCTTTGAAGGCGTCGATGTGAGGCACCCTCTAACAGTGATTAACAGTAAATTCTCCCAACCATTTTTGAATTTTCCCAACCGTTTTTCCATGAAAAAAAGACATAAAACAGGCTATAAAAAATCTGTCAACACTTAAATGTCTGGAATGGAATGCAGAGCCATTTTATTGCTTTGTGAGATTTCCATTCACCTAAAATGTAACTAAATTGTTCTATAGATCTAGATCTAGACCTAGTTGGGAGAATAAAGGAATCGATCAGATCAGTTTTTCCCAATTTGTACCATGAATAATGGTCTGTTTTCACTCAAATTTTCAGATTATCTTTAATTGTACATCTAGCATTGAAGTCACTACCTTAGAACCACTATCTCTCATCTGAACAATGTTACCCAGTCCCTTTAATATTGTTTGTTATTGTTTGTGATGACAAAATGAAGAAATGGCACGGAGGAGTCACAATGTATCCCTGAGAAATTAGGAGATGTACTAACATGCATTAGGGCCCATTCTCATATACTGTGGTTTACTGCAGCATTTTTGAAAAATTGTTGGTGTGTGTACTAAAGGAATGGCAAGTGGGGAGGAAAAAAGCATATGTATGCAAGATTGGTCTTATGGGTACTCACTTATCTGTGTATTAAGATACAAAAATTGTTAAGCACAGTATGCTTGTGAATGCCCCTCAGTGGTTCACCACAACCTATGCGAATAAACCCTTGTGGAGATTTTTAGAAATCAACATTTCATTGTCTATTTTTGCCCTTGTGCTGGGGGAACAATGATTAGGATGTTTTCCCGTACTTCTTGGAAGTCAGTGAAGAATGCAGTTTTTGGCCTTATACACTGGTTTAGAATTTGATATTGTCAATCATGTTCTTGTTGATTATATAATGCATTTGGTTGAAGAAATTCCACAGGGCAGGGTTTAATAGCATAATATACAGGTGTATGCATTAGTCACTTTGTCCGATTCCGTGCTCTGTGTCTTGATCACACAATATATGATCACACAATATTCAGGACTCCTCAATCCTCCCTCTCTCTCACATGGTGCACCCGCAAGCCTACTGTAAATATATGACTTGTTTGTTTCACCCCCAAATGAAATATTTTGATTTGGTTTCTGATTTTGATGATTCTTTTCTGGTGTCATACTATTTGTTAGTGGCCATATCAAGAGTATTTTCATTTTTTGGATGAAATAAATGATTAAATAAAAGACATATACCGGTATTATATTGACACATTGCACATAATTGCCCAGATATTCTTTCCTGTATTAAACCCGATCATGTTTTCTTACGACACCTCTCTCCAAAGGTCTATATCAAATGTACATAAAATGCAATAAAAATTTAAGAGTATAGTTTTCTCAGAAGAAGTAATATCAGCATTGATACATGTATGTGCACAAAGCAAAACTATTGAATCAAATTTCTAATGAATGTAGCCTTTAGCTCAGGAGTTATGTTCATAACTTTGAAGGGAACTGCTCGTACATTAATGTTATCAGATCAATGTTACATTATACACAAAACATGTTATGCCAAAATCAAATGACATATGACAATTTGTAGGAGAGAGATTTCTCAAAATTAGATAATCAGTCTCAGAGAACAGTTTTGTATGGTAAAGGTGCCTCTTTGTTTGACTAATGATATGAAAATGATATTCTGTAGAATATAAATCTTCTTCTTCTGTAGAAGTACAGGCCACCGTGTTGTCGGTGTATCTTCATATTCTTAAAGATGTGAAGTTATATGTACAGTGCTGTGGAAGATTTAATCTATGTGCGGTTAAAAAGAACAAGCATAATCCTAGCGCAACTGTGTGTACCGCACCTCAGTCTTAAAGCTGGCAACTGAGGTACAGGCGATTGCACTTGCAGGGAGGAAATTACAGTCTGATGGTGGCATCTATCTATTTATCAATGTCCCATAGCTTGGAAGCCATTGGGGGCAGCAATGAAATTGTATTGAGACACTGGTTCTCTATAACCTGTCTTCAGCTATTCTTCCATCCAGTTACATTTTCACAGTTGTGATGAGGAGATCATGTTCCCCTATATAGCTCTCTGTTATCTCTCTCACTTTCTTGTTGGACATATGCAAAGTGTAGTGGATATGCTCGAGTGAATACTCAGGACTTCTTTTAATTACCAGGTTATTTATCAGGTCATGAAGCCATGCAACGCATAACATTGAGCTGTATTGAATATTACGTATTGCGACTGTGTATAGAGGAAAATTATGAATATATATTGATATTTTTGATGGTGTGCTATTGTACAACTTATTGATAAGCATGGGTGTTGTGGTAATATCTTAATGACTTTCCTAATTTGGTGGTTATGGCCTTCTTCATACATGTATGTGACATGGTAAATGCAGTCTGTCTTAAGAAAATCACACGAAGAATGCTCCCAACAAGACAATAAAATCATGAAGGCAGGCTCATTTGCATTAAATTTGTTAAGGTCAAACCAGCAATCGTTTTATATGCCCTTTCTATATGCAGTGGAAACTTGTTATAATGAGAACTTTAGGACCATGTGGGAAAGAACCTTACCAGCAAATTTCCTTCATATAAATGTATATATCTTGTTATATATCAGAGCTCCTTATAACAAGTTTTCACTGTAAAAACAACAGGAATGGAAACAAAAACAGCAATTTTTGGATTTATCCTTATCGTTTTACCAGAAGGTTTATTCATAATTTGTACTCTTACAATAAACATGTAGACATTTGTGCATGTAGGTTGTTTGGTAGGTAATTTACTCAATTGATTATGTGCTGCCTTGCTTTTGGACCTACTGTACCATTTGATAATTGTTAGGGTTGTTTTGGTATATGTCAGGGTTAAACTTGGTCTAGGTATATTTAATTCCTGTGTCCCAGACAGATCCACGTGTCCATTTAAAATCATGTACTATATAAGTGGGCTGATAGTGATGTCTCCCCCGTGAAATAGCCCACATGTTTTTCCTCTTTGTCATGTTTTCCGGGGTTTCTTGAAAGTGTCTTCCTTGAACATACAGTGTATACATTAAGAGCCCTGGCATTGAGGAGGAACACAAAAAAAAATTGGGTTTCGGTCTGAAATACAAATTACACGTATGTTTCACTCAATTTGTATTCTTGTTTCTTGTATTTTAAGCCGGCTGTGGTGTTCAAAGAGGCTGCATACCAATTCAGAAATGTATTTAACAAAAATCTATTAAATGAGCATATAAAAAGAAATATGAATTCTTTTCTTCATTGGACTCTGAGTTTAATTAGTTTACGACACAGAAATATTTGGGTCACCTTTATTGGCATGTCATATCAGTGGTTTTTTACCCGATAATAATTACTTCATTTAAAGGCGGTCTGTACTAGTTTGGCTTGAAGTGATTAGACCACCCAGGGTGGTCACTGACAGGTGGCTATCTCATCAACTTGACTCTCAATTAACATAAGAAAAAGAGTATCATGGGGGGCCAATAGTCACCACAGTTAGGCATTGTTTTCCTTATTATGGGAGCAAGTAGCTTGAAGTTGCACAGTGGAGCTTTAAATACTTCAAAAATCAGGGCCGAGTTTCGAACTACAGTGTGTACAAAGAATGTTATGCTTAAAATGTATATGTTCATGTATATGTTAATAATACTTGCAGATACAAGTACATTAAATGCGTTCCTTGCAAAGCATATCGAAAAATTGTCCATTAGCTATAACTAATACGAATGTAACATCAACAGGTTATTGTTGACTGTTCACGAATTCACGAGAGACAGAGAGAGAGAGAGAGAGGAAGACAGACACGGACAGAAAGAGACACAGAGAGTGCTTATTTATTTGGCAGGCGAATCATCATCGTCGACTTTATATCTACATATGATTGGGTCTCCTAGATCCTAGGATCTAGGAGACCCAATCATATCTGAACGGCCGGCGAGTCAGAACAACATCTACATGATATGGCAAGTTTAGCGCAGAGAGTCATCCGGGCAAGTCCAACAATATTTCCCAAATTCTGCCGTGCTCCAGCTCCGTTGACGACATTGTAGTGTCTGGAGTCAAGACTATATGAGATCATTACGTATGCAAATGATATGTTCGTACATATGGACCCTGTGAGGTCATATAGCACGTTGTAGAAGGTTCGGCAGCATTCTTTGGTTTGCCTGCTTCCTTCAAGGCTTTTATCCTGTCATTTGTTGGCTGAACCCCATTCCTTGTCAGGGTGTGACCCATGAATGTGATCTCATCTGCTCCGAAAGTACATTTCTCTTTGTTCAATGTCAAATTCTTCTCGCTCAGTCTCCTCAGCACTTTGT